>KV424772.1:0-41821 GCA_001632445.1 Peniophora sp. CONT | reverse complement strand
GGGAGCTCGACGCGTTGTGCGATACACGCGGCATCACACGTGGACGCGTTTGCCGAACACGCGGCGTTTAGCCGCCGCGTCAGCGTCTTCCCGCCGCCTCTGCCCTCCCCTCGTCCTCGCCCTTGCGACGACATATTGGGCATCAATCGAGAGCAGTGCTCGAGCTCTACGCGTCAACAGCGACGGGACGGACAACGGGACGGGAGGGAGCGGGGCAACGTCGCCAGACGCTGACGCGCCCGAGGACTTGTGGTAATTAACTCGGGACAGTGTGTTAAATAACTCGCACAAGTGTCGCGGGGGAAATTCGAACATGGGTGTAACTAATGTCCGATTTTCCGAACGTTCTGACCGCCATACTTGCCTGCGCTACCAACCAGCAACCCAGCAGCGGCGTACAATTTTCTTTCCCAGATCGACGACAATACGTAGAAGATAGCAGTGCCTGTTCATCTAAGCATCTCAAATCCGCGTTGGGGCCAACTGCTGTACACCGTCAACGCGGTCAACAGTCATTGTTATTGTCAAGCATGAAGCACGTCAAGCGGGAAAATACCCTGCGCGGTCCGCGCCGCCGTGACGGTACGCTGCACAGCCTCGCTCGCACGCGAGTCTAGCGCGAGTCCATCGCACCATGGTACTGGACGGTCGTGGACCTCGTACGCACGATGCTATCATGAGCCACATGCCTACGCTTTGAACGTACAACGGCAGACATTTGAGAAGAGGATCTGCGCTGTCGAGCTTGTGCTCAGACCCTCCGGAGAGTTTCAGCGCCAGTGGATGCACGCGTAGCGCATGAAATTTGCCTCGGGCGATGTGGCTCTGCGGCGCGCTATCTGTAGAGCCTGTGTAGAGCACAGTCAACGATGTAAGCTTTTGGATATCAGCGTCCCACATACAGCTAAGCGCATTCACTTCGGCACCGCGGCGAACTCATACGGTCATCCGACCTACAGCTCAACCCTACAACATGACGTGACGGCGCGTGAGGAAGAATACACGCAAGAGGCAAATGCGAGAAGCATTCATAACCCTGGAAGGCGGACAGAACGGCCGAGGTGAGAAGCGCGCGGGAGATGTGCCACTCGAAGAAGCTGGTTCAAAGAAGCTGCTGTATCTGATACCATGCTAGAATTAGAAAACCGTATGCCTCTTCGATAAGACTTGTTGCATAGGTCCTTGTGAGCTGTGGAGCAGGGTCGTCGGGCGTGATGAATGGACATGGGTGCTTTGCCATATCCAGAATCTATTGTAACGGCATGCCATGAGCGTTGGGGGGTTCAGCAACCATGCGGTACGACGCACATGCGTATATACGGACATATACCGGAGTATAATGCGAATGCACCAGAAACAAAATTTGTGCTCACGCACGGGCAGTGAGGCGAGCATCTGCGCCGCGTGCGACTCGCTAAATGAACTGCACTTCGAATATGGATGAGAAGCGCGTGTAGTAGTGAAGAACCACATACTTCTAGATCGATTGTAATGGGAAGAACGAGCACGTAGTGCTGTGAACGATGCTTGATGACGGGGACTTCGAGGCGGGGACGTTGCAGCGCTGCTTCTAGCGTTTAACGAACCTGACTTTACATGCATTAGTTTAGGGAGTTGACAACCGTATACCACGATCCCGGGCGCCGTTGAACGATAGCGGCAGTACTGTAGCGCAGAATATATGGGTATCCGACCTGGTGTGCGAGTAAGCGTAAGCGTGAGCGTGAGCGACATGACAATCCTGCTGCTCGGAGCCGCCGCGCGAACTATCAATCAATTTGTTGCAAGCAGCGTGTACAGAGATTAAGCAGGGATACAGCGTGATTAGCCTCACAGAGAATACAGTAAAGGCAGACGTGGAAGTCCAAAAAAGTGCACTTCTATGCGAGATAGCGATTTGCCACCTTAACCACTCCGTACGTGGATGTGGGCGACAATATCATGACATCCTCCTCTCCTGTTGCAGTCAGCATAGCTACAAGAAGCGATAGTAGTACAGACTCACCCTTCGTTCAGCCCGCGCTGCTTGAACCGCAGCAGGAGGAAACTCGGCCGGTAGGAAGTACACGGGTACTTGCGATAGAGCGAAACTGAAGAACCCGATTGCTGCAAAGAAATCAGAACATGTACTGACAGTGATGAAACGGGTACGTACCCAGTCCAGTGTACTTCTCGTAAGCAGTGTGGAAGTATACACTGGTCACCCATAACGAGAACAGCCAAAGAAGCGATACTGCCCCCGATGCTATGATTGCGCCTCGGTGCATGATATTCCAGTAGCGTTTAAACGCCAGGGATTGGCGTATTTGGTCGCCCAGGAATAGGACGGAAAGCGTCAAGAGGAATATGTGCCCCGATACGTCGTGACCCCGGCGTAGACGTGGCACAGACGGTTCTGCCTCGAGCTCGAGTAGAGGTGCGGGAAACAGATCGGGATGTGTGTGGTGTGAGATGAGTTCGCGCCTGAAGCAGTACTCGACGGGTACCGGCACGAAGAACCTATCGTCTACGTGCACCACGCATTGACCACCCGTGTAGTCGACGATGCGCTCAATCAGTGCTGGTCCAAAGAACCACGATGTGAACGCGACCCAGCACATCATGGCTGTGGCGTATTGCAGCGCGCGACGCGTCCAGCGTTCCGGCGGTGTCGTGGCGAGTGCTGGCAGGAAAGCAGCGGACGTCCATGCCCAGGTGTACTTGAGAAAGTAAACGTTCAAGGGGTTCTTTTTCGACGCGAAGAAATGCGAGCCGGTTAAGTGGTGGGTGGTGGTGATGAACGGATCTGATGTGTCCAAGAAAGTCGAGTTGAGGATAGAATAGCGAGTTCCGTAAGATACAATGATGAGCACCAAGAACGAGAGAACTATGCGGATATCGGGCATGGCCGCCATGGTCGGCCGTGGTCGTGGATGTCGTCTGCAAGTTTGCACTCAACGCCTTCGTGCATCATGGCGGTGCGCATAGTACGCATGTTGAATGGGACGCGTCATAACCCTGTTTTGGGGTTGCCTTTGCGCGCCATTCCGACTCGGTTTTCGGGTTTTGTCTCCTGTAATCACGAGCCACAGCTGTGCGCAGGTACATGCTCACCCAATGGGCACGACACGCTCTTCTGCTATGCAGACAATCGAAAATAGCTTGTTCGTTGTCACCGATTGCCGCACTATTGGCAGTGAGCGCAGAATTATCCTGCGGGGCGGAGCCATACTTCCCTATCAGATCTTCCAAGCTTCATTGAGTCCGGTCCTGAAGCTACATCCCAGTATCGTCTGACTCAGATTTAGCACGACCGGTCACTTGCGGAGAGCCTGAGCCGGTGAGGCTGATGAGGGCGTTATAAGAGCAGATCCTCTCCGTCGACTCTCGAGCGGCGCTTAGCGAACCAGCACATCTTCTCCATACCCTATATTGACAAACCTTCCTGTATGTCTCGTGCGGACTGGACGAATATTGTATCCGAGAAGCGAGCTGCTCTCTTGACGAAGATTCCTGCGGCCTGGCGTCTGGCGTCCGTCCCCGAGCCGACTGAGCATCGCAACTGCGTCCAGTTTCCTCGCAAGTTCATGAGCGAACGGGCATATGCGATCACCGAGACGATGGATGCCCAACTTCTATTAAACAGGATTGCCGGTGGCGAATACACCTCGCTCGAAGTGACCGAGGCCTTCTGCCATCGCGCTGCGATTGCTCAGCAGCTGGTGAGTTGGCACCGTCGAGTTCAGTGACACGCCCGTAGTAACATGTGTCATACAGGTCAACTGTCTTACCGAGATCATGTTCGATGAAGCCTTGCAGCGCGCCAGGGAGCTAGATGACTATCTGCGCACTCACAAGAAGACAGTCGGATCGCTACACGGTTTGCCCGTATCTCTCAAGGACTCGTTCCGGGTGCGCGGGACAAACTCGGCTATTGGCCTTGTCGCATTCTTGGACGTTCTGGACACTCCTGAAACAGAGTCGTTCATTGTGAAGGAGTTGCGTGAGCTCGGCGCTGTCATCTATGTGAAGACAACTACGCCCACTGCAGTGTCTGTCAGTATTTTCTTCGACCATCTGTCGGCATAGCCGTTCTAAAGGCTTCCAGCACATTGACTGTCATAACAACATTACCGGGCAGACGCTCAGTCCCGTGAACTGGCTCATGTCATCTGCGGGCTCTTCTGGAGGCACGCCATGTTATTCACTCGTATGCCTATTTCACTAATTGTTACAGGTGAGGGTGCCTTAAGCGCCATGCACGGCAGTATAGTCGGTCTATCGACGGACATTGGTATGTCTTCACCTCGACTCAGATTGTGCGCGCTTGTTCACGGACAAACGAAGGTGGCTCAAGCCGCGTTCCTGCTGCTGTCAATGGTGTCTATGGCCTTCGCACGTCGCTCGGCCGCCTTCCCTATCTTGGGGTCAGGGATCTTGTACGTCGCAATCTGAACCTGTGTTCAGCGAATTGCACTCATACCCTTTTGTCCAGATCAATGGCAACATATCGAGCTCATTCACTGTGGGGCCGATGGGTGCGAGTCTGTCGAACCTGAAGCTACTCATGCAGGTTACCCTGTCCCGCCAGCCATCGCTTCAGGACCCAAAAGTGATTGAGTTGCCCTGGCGGACCGAATGCTACGATGAAGTGATTGACCGAGCGCGCACCGGCGGACTGGTTTTTGGCCTTCTGATGTCTGATGGCGTCGTCACTCCCCAACCTCCAGTATCACGGGCTCTCAACGAGCTACAGTCGCGCCTTGAGGCTGCAGGACACGAGGTGCGAACTGCATGTCCTTGTGCATCCAGACCTGACCTTACATGCTCCCTAGATCATCCCATGGACGCCTCCTTCTCATGCTGACGCGGCAAGCATACAGGGCACCATATTCGTCTCAGAGGGCGGGCAGGCTATCCACAAAACCCTCTCGTTGTCTGGTGAGCCTCCGAACCAGCTTGTCAAGGTAAGCATCATCCGCAATATGTCTCGCCCTTATGCGTCTAACTACTGTGAAGGACTACTTTGGCGAGGCACCCCGTCCCGGACTCTCAGCGTCGGAGCTGTTTGCCGCGAATGAGCGTCGTTATCAGTACCAGCAAGCGTACGCGAAATACTGGAATGAAACCAGGAACATTACCAAGTCAGGCCGTGCTGTGGACTTCGTTTTACTCCCCGCATTCCCCGCGTCGTGCTTCCGGCCTGGGCAATCTGGCATGTACCTAGGTGAGCCAGTCGTCTTATTCGTCGGTGGCTACTGAATCTCTTCGATAGGGTACACGACCATTGCTAACTGCCTGGATTACACTGCCGCCGTTCTACCCGTCTCACGCGTCAACAAGACGATCGATCTTCCCAACCTATCCTTCGTGCCTCTCGATAAGCGTGACCAGCTCATTCAGTCGTTCTGTGAGTTGCTTCTGGGTACCCCAAGGCTGTTGGCTCATGTATGAATGTTCCTAGACGAGCCAGAGGATTTCGATGGATCGCCCATTGCAGTCCAGATCATGGGACGTCGTCTGCAAGAAGAGCAAGTACTGGCCGTCGCAAGCGTGATCGATGAACTCGTCCGTTCAAGCTCGACCGCAGCGAGTCTTCTCTGACGCACTCTTGTTCGAGGAGCGTAAATAGGTTCCGGGCAATCGCATGCTGCTTGGAATGACATCTTCGTTTGTAACCCGTCAGGCATTTCCTCGAAGGGCAGGATCATAGGAAGCCAGAGCTCAACACAAATGTTCTCGGCTACCCTGGGCAATGGACAGTGCCCAAGTCATGTGGGCGAGAGCGCGCGGTACATTTGGTGCAAGTAGTCTCACTAAGACTAGATTGTGTCGTCATCGACCACAGAGCGATTCCTAACCCATGCCCGACTCATTCCGGAATTCGCCTTGAACAACTGCTGCTCGGCACGCCATAAGCGGTCGACGAACACCTAGTGATTACCGTAGATAATAGCATCTAGTCGGCACCGAGTGAGTATCAACTCAACCTCATTTGAGTCGACCATGACTGAGTCGGGATATGAATAATTGCTCTAGCGCTGATTGGTAGCCTCCGAGAGAACGCCGACCATCTTTGTGAACACTGGATGTTTCTGAACTCCCAAAGTCGACCCGTCTAGATGACAATCTTTATCGAATCCCATGCTCATCGTCGCGCTACTGCTTGACTAATCATACACCATTCGGTCACTAGCGGAGGCGCCACCCCGGCAGGGCCACAGGTGTTAAAAGCGGACCCCAGGGCGTATTGACAAGAGTACCTATTACCCGCTCCTTCCGTCCACATCGCTTGAATCTCTCGTATGTCTCTATCCGACTGGAAGAAAATCGTCTTGGCGAAGCGAGCTGCTCTCTCTGCGAAGATACCTGCAGCTTGGCGTCTGGAGTCTATCCCCGACGCATCCGAACTTCGCAATGCTGTCGACTTTCCTCGCCAGTTTATGAGCGAGCGATCGTATGCAATCACGGAGACCACTGATGCTGGGGTTCTCCTAGCTAAGATTGCTAGTGGCGACTATACTTCGTATGAGGTTGCTGAGGCCTTTTCTCACCGCGCTGCCATAGCGCAACAAGTGGTGTGTACAAGGGTGATATCCTGTTAGCTTCAAGTATCGCATTGACTTGGTTTCGAAGGTAAACTGTCTCTCTGAGATCATGTTCGACGACGCTCTGCAACGCGCCAAGGAGCTCGATGACTATCTGCGCACTCACAAGAAGACCGTCGGGCTGCTCCATGGTCTACCGGTGTCGCTCAAAGACTCGTTCCGCGTGCGAGGCACAAACGCGGCCATCGGCCTGGTCTCGTTTCTGGACGTGCTGGACACTCCCGAAACCGAATCGTCCATTGTGAAGGAGTTGCGCGCCCTCGGCGCGGTCATCTACGTGAAGACAACCGTACCGACCGCGGCGTCTGTAAGCGCTTATGTTTGCTATCACCTGTCTTGATACTCAACGTGATCAGCATATTGATACCCACAACAACGTTACCGGACAGACATTCAGTCCGGTGAACCGACTTATGTCGTCTGCAGGCTCCTCCGGAGGCAGGTCATGTCTTTATATACGATCGCATCTTTTACTGACAGATGCAGGCGAGGGTGCTCTGAGCGCTATACATGGCAGTATCCTCGGCCTCTCAACCGACATCGGTACGTATAACTTCTCTTACAAGAACTCGACGTTCTTATGCTATTCTAGGTGGCTCAAGCCGTGTCCCCGCCGCTGTCAACGGGGTTTACGGTCTTCGCACGTCCTACATGCGTCTCCCCTACCTTGGAGTCAAAGAGCTGGTACGTCCGGGTCAATCTGACCTGCACATGTCCCTTTACGAATCCGTCCAGATGTCTGGTAACACCACGAGCCCTTACACAGTCGGCCCTATAGGCGCAAACGTGGTAAACCTGAGTGTGCTCGTGCAAGCTATCCTATCCCGTCGGCCCTGGCTGCACGATCCGAAGCTCGTCGAACTTCCCTGGCGGGCTGATCACTACGACGAGGTAGTGAACGTTGCGCGTGCCGGCGGGCTCGTGTTCGGTATCCTAATGTCCGACGGCATCGTTACTCCGCAACCCCCAGTATTACGGGCTCTAAGGGAGCTGCAGGCGCGCCTTGAGGCTGCGGGCCATGAGGTATCCAGAACCTCCGTACCACCAAAGTTATGAAGTGCTCATCCTCTTTAGGTCATCCAATGGGCACCTCCCTCGCACGGCGAAGTGGATGATATCATGGTGAGTTTGACGATCCGACAGGTGCTAGTACGCCCGATGTTGACTGCCGACACAGAGTCCCCTTTTAGCTCTGTACGCCGAGGATGGCGGCGAAGCTATGTTCAAAGCCCACGCGTCCTCTGGAGAGCCTCCGAATCAGCTCGTCAAGGTAAGTACGTCACACCCCGGCTCACAAACTCACACTCCAACTCACTTGATATGAAGGACAACTTCGGCGAAGCACCGAGCAAGAAGCTGTCAGCAACAGAGTTCTTCGCGCTGAATGAGCGCCGCTACCAGTACCAGCAGACGTACGCCAAGTACTGGAACGACTCTTCCAAGCTCACGAAGTCTGGTCGCCCGGTGGACTTCATCATCCTCCCTGCGTTCCCTGCCAACTCTTTCCGGCCCGGGCAGGCCGGAGGTTATCTAGGCAAGTTTACCCTCCCCACGGTATACGAAGCTTCACTGACTGTCTGCATTAGGATACACGACCATTGCGAACATTCTCGACTACACGGCGGCTATTGTTCCCGTCTCGCATGTCGACAAGAAGATCGACCTGCGCGATCCGTCCTTCGTCTCTCTCAGTGAGCGCGATCAGCTCATACAATCGTTCTGTAAGTCTATTTCACCCTTGCAATGTGCCCAAATTCATACGGTTCCATCACTAGACGACCCGGAAGACTTCGATGGAGCGCCGATCAGCATTCAGATTATGGGACGCCGGCTTCAGGAGGAGCGAGTACTTGCCGCGGCGAAGGTGATCGACGAGTTGTCTCATTAGAGGGCGAACAGGTCGCAGTGTTCCAGAGGTGTCAGGAAATGGCAATATCTCTCCTGGTTGTTTGTAATATGTTGTACGTGTACATATCGAGACCGATTTGTCCTGCAAAGTCTGACATAACGTTTACTAAACCATCACTCAGGTACAACTGACGCCGCACTAAGTACTAGCGCCCTTTCCATCCCAAGTGAAGCGTGTAGCGAGGCGGCCGCGAAGTATTTCTGTATGATCCTGCGAGATCCTGCAATCCACGAGAGAAATGCACCAGTTATCACTTCCATGTCCGCGACGATAATCCAGGCAAAGTAGAAGGAGGTCGCCAACGGTGATGGGAGGTGGTTGAAAGACCGAACCGTCGGGGCTGGATGCGACAGCGTTGTAAGCGACGCGTTCGGTCAAGCGAATCTTGTGCAGCACTAGCTTCTGAAGATTGGGAAGCATAGGCACAGGGAACGTGCTCTGGAGAGTCCAAAACAAGTGCTTCGCATAGATGTCGTTAACGACGATGGTCTCGATTAGAGGTGCCGCTGCGAATATGTCGCCAAAGCGAAGTGGATCGTGTACGCAAGGACTCTTTATGAAGAGTCGGGTTACTCTCTCGCATGCGGGGATGCAGCTTAGCAGCGTAGGGAATGTGGCGAAAGATCGGTCCATGACGCTCTCCTCTTTCGACAGGCGAACACGATACTTGAAGACAAATCGCTTAGGTATTTCCATAGAGTTTGAGACTCGTGGCCCTCCGAGGATGAGTGCCCCAGCAACGACAGTCTGGCTGCAATGATTGGCCTCCACCGTGAGTTCTGTAAAGTGAAAGTCGTGCGGGAGTAGAGGGCCAAAATGTGCGAGGAGGATTGAGCATAAAGTCTTCAGATCCTTAACGTCGTCCGCGGGAGTCGCAAGCCACGTGTCGATGCGACGCAAACACGACATGCTCAACTTCACGGCCGGAGGGATAATGAAAGGGCGTAAGAGGAGGAGAAGACAGGGCAGATCAGCAAAGAAGTCCGCCTTTTTCAGGCACGTAAGGGAGACAGAGCGCTCTGCCTGTCGAGGTGCGAGCATCGCCTCCCTGTAACCACAAACTTCTATAATCAGCTCCTGCAGGTGAGCCAACCTGGAGATGGCGTCCACCAATGTTGTTAGAGACAGCGCTTGAGGATCTATTTGCCTGAGTTCCAGGATGGTCAACGGGCATAACGCCAAGACACGATGCATCTGATACAGACCACCGCCGGCGAGATCGAACCGTAGGATATGTAGGTGCGGAGGAACTGGTCCTGAAAAGAGCTCCTCGAGCAGATTAAGATTGGTTCGAAGCACCTCGAGGGCACGCAATCCAGGGAATGAGCCCGTGTTCAGGCTCTGCATCACGCGCTCATGCAGAATCCCGGTATCCGGGATGCCAACGAGAGAGTGTGTACAGATTTGTTGCGGGCGTTCTCGAAGCACAAGGCTGAGCGCATCTGGTTTCGCGGTGCTGTTGAGGGCGTTGGAGCGGCCACGTAAGTAAACGAACAACGGCCTGTTGCCGCACCGAGACATAAACTCCTGTGCGATGGTGGCGTTGTGAAGAGCGACGATCTTCCAAAGGCCTGGGTCGGCGTTGACAATGTCTCGCCACAGTCGGCAGACCGCGCGCAGGCAAAGGACTGGCGGTTTGGTGTCGTCTTTGTCGTCGAAGTGCCTTCGAACCACGAAGATGAATATTACAGTAAGCATCTCAAGAGGCAAGACTTGTATGCGGGCCATGGTCTACGTTTCCCCTCAGACGTCTTCAACCCAGCACGATCACTGAGATGACGCTTACCGTCAAACGTGAAAGCCTCGTATGTAGGTGCTGGAAGCAAAGGCGACGATAACAAACTTGAGCTGCCTCTCGACATTTATATGCGCGAATGCTATTGTCGTGATCGAGGAACAAAGAAACGACGACCACAGCTACCACTCTTTGTCTGCCCCTTGTGGTGGTCGGAGCCAACAGGCTTGCAACAGGCGATTCTCACGTGTAACTTGACCCTCGACCGCCATGAGGCCTCGGACAGACTCCGCCGCACAATGGACCTCCGATCTATATTCTTACGTCGACCAGCCCAACTCGAATCTACTATGCTGTATTTGCCAGTATGTCACGCTTCGACCGCTACAAAACCTTGCCCTGATATCCCAATCCCTATAGGTATCCATTCGTCGAACCAACGACAACGCGCACCTGCGCGCACACCTTCTGCCGCAACTGCATTCTACATGCATTGAATACCTCGCCACACTGCCCTATAGATCGCTCATCTCTGAGCCCGGAAGACCTTGTCCCGGCCACGCCGATTATTCGAGATGTATGCTCACAACTACTTCGGCGCTCGGAATCCGCTCACGCGCTCGTAGATGGTCGACGAGCTTGTCGTGCGGTGCAGCAACGAAGCGGATGGCTGCTCTGCTCGTGTTCAACGCCAGCTGTTAAAGGCACATATCCGGGAGGACTGCCAGTACACTCGTGTCTCGTGCCCAGATCCGCAGTGCGGGCTGCCAGTCTTGCGGCGCCACGCTCGGGATGGTCTATGCGTACATACACGAAGCCTAGCGGAGGTGTGTCAACTGCTCTTGACAATGGTCTCATCTAACAATGAGCAGGATGATATGCCAGTAGCATCCAGCTCTACCACTTGCGCGGTTTGCTCGAAGCATCTACCGAACGCCGAAGCCCTGGCCGCGCATACCAGTGAATGTGCCTCCTGCCCACAGTCAACGCACGGATGTCTCTGGCGTGGTCGTGCAGATGACCTGAATGATTCCCACCTCAAAACGTGCCCATATCGCAGTTTGAACGGCTTCTTCGCAATTCACGACTCCCGAGCTGCACGTCTAGAAGAGGAGAATCGGGTGCTGAAAGTGCGCTTGGAAGCGACAGAAGGACTAGTCCGCACTCTGCTTGGCGACATGGTTGCGCTGAAGTCGGTTCTGGGACCCTTCATTCCCGACGCTCAAGTGCAAACAGGGCTACAGGCCGAACCGTCACCATCCAGCTCGCTCGGCAGTTCACCAGCACGGCATGACCCACCATCACCACACGCACGAAGCCCATCTGACTTTGCGAGCTACTTCCCTCCCGCGTTACCGTCAAGCCCAGCACGAGTTGACCCTTCCGCGACTGGTGCTACTTCACCCGGAACCCTCGCATTCCACGATCATGCCACGATGTCAAATTTAGGCAGCGTCCCGACACAATCTGGGACATTACATGCACACATATCTTCCTTGACAGGCTCTCTGGAAACTATGGCCGGAGAACAAGAAGCGTATCGACGAGACGCGGATGCTGCGCACGCTCAACTTGGCAGCGAGGTTGGTGCGCTTCGTGCCACAGTAGGCGGTTTACGGATGTACGTGAGCGAGCTGTCGTCGACAGTGGGCGCTCTTGTTGCCGACAGGGGTGGGTTGCCGGTGGATGGAGTCGGGCTGGGTGGGTCAGCAGGGATGCCTTTGCCATGGTTAGGACGGGTGTACGGATCGCCATCATATGGCCCCGGCTTCTCTCATCAGGGCCCGCTAGCGCCTCCGTTCGCTCTGTCGTCTCCGCCATCTGTACCAGTCAAGCTATAGCAGGATGGACATCATGTGCACTTCCGAGCGTCGCTTTATAACACGTGCACCGTCTGATACAGTCTAATGGCATTCATGCTCAGCATCTGGGCCAGGCCCAATTGCAGTTATCGCGAACAAGTCGCTTCTCGCTGTTGAAGTCCTCGCGGATGTTCATGCCGTTCGCGGCGCCGATCGTTGGGCTGCGGCCTTTCAATTCCATCTCCTATAGCCGACCGATACAATCGGCCCAGCTGACGAGGCCCATTATTTTGATCATCATTCTCACTTCAGTAAAGTCCGAATATATCCGGAATTCGACCTTCACTATCAGGTAGTGCTGCACTGCTCGCCGACCGGTGAACGCATAATGGCGAGTCCGATCGCGACCACGTTCGTATATCTATTATCTCTATCGCTCAGGCTGTCTCTGGGGCTCATAGTTTAAACCTCTAATGAAGTTCTGCCAGAACCGCTGAACTCGCGTGCTTCCTGACGGCTCTTATGGGCGTTTTACGATCGAGTCGTCCTTCCGGGTACCGCCCTGCTGGGGTCATTCTTCTCCACGTCATCTAGCGTCGCCCTTGGGTTCGCGACATACGTAGCGAACACAAGCCTCACGCCGGGCGTGACGAGCTTCCTCGGGATTCGATACGCCGCACCGTCAACAGGCCAACTGCGCATCAACGCCCCGCGCATACCAGAAGACCCTCGCTACTCAGACAGAATGGCCGCGGTACGACAGGTGTCCTCACCTGGAGATGCTGTTCAACAGGA
Organism: Peniophora sp. CONT; assembly: GCA_001632445.1. Taxonomy (NCBI): domain Eukaryota; kingdom Fungi; phylum Basidiomycota; class Agaricomycetes; order Russulales; family Peniophoraceae; genus Peniophora; species Peniophora sp. CONT. Next base: position 28,993 of record KV424772.1, on the reverse strand, counting down.
CGGAAGATGGACTACGCGCGTATATGAAGACGTTTACGACGGACGAGGCGCTGCTGGGACGCCGCGAGTGAGTGCTGCATTCTATAGACTATTGCCCTCTCGATATGCGAGATACCCGTTACCAGGTTCTGGAGCAATCACTCGGGCTCACGGGGGCCCGAAATCCCATGCTTTAACGCCGACGCATCCGAGTCGGCCGCTGTGTCGTGCGCCTCCTGTCAGAGCCGCAGCGACGCGTCACGCGAGTTGTGTTTACGCACTCTTGTGCAAGGCGGCCGCAGCACTGATTGTCGAGTTGCGTCTGTCTGTTACTATTTCTCGTTGATACGGACAAATGTTCCGAATACGACGTACGCGACTATTGACATGGTTTCAATCTTGAGCCAAGTCCGAATGCAGCTCGCGATATCGGTTGACTAGCAAGTGTACGAAGGCCAATTTGATCGCGACCGCATCGTATATGATACCATCAATGCTGACGTCCATATCTTCTTTGCGGCACATACATAAAGCCTCGTATGAAGCGCTGCCTGTGTCTGCCTGTGTCTGCTCGTCATCATTTCGTATGGGCTTCTACGATCAGGTTGTCTTGCCGGGCACTGCCCTTCTCGGGACTTTCTTCTCCTCCTCGTCTACTGTCGACCTCGGCTACGCGACATACGCCGCAGCGAATACCAGCCTCACGCCGGGCGTGACGAGCTTTCTCGGGATTCGATATGCTGCTCCACCAACAGGCGAGCTGCGCTTCAGCGCTCCGCGCGCGCCAGATACAGTTACGGGTGTGCAGCAGAGCGTGATGCCGCCTCCGTGTTGGGACAGTCCCGTGTACGGTGGGGCGGTCGAGTCCCCGTACTATAACGCGGGTGGGAAAGCCGTGAATGTATCCACCCTGTATCCGTTCAGTGCTGAAGAAGACGCGAGCGAGGATTGTCTTTTTGTCAAGTACGTGCAACCCCGTCACAAACCAAACCAAATGCTCATTGACAGCTGTATCTTACAGCGTACACGTGCCAGACTCCTTGAATTTGGCAGGCAATGCTTCAGTCCCGGTGCTCGTGTGGATTCACGGCGGTGGGTACGTAGGAGGGAGTAATCGCATGTATCCGACCGAGAACCTCGCACGCAACGCAGATGGCGAGCTAATAGTTGTGAGCGTGCAGTATCGTGTCGGTCCGTTCGGCTTCCTCGCTGGACGTGATGTCAAGGAGGGTGGCGCGTTGAACGCGGGCTTGCTCGATCAGGAGTTCGCGTTGAAGTGGGTTCAGCAGTATATCTCTAAGTTCGGTGGCGACCCGAGCCGTGTGGCTATCTATGGCGAATCGGCTGGTGCGGGCTCGGTGCTACAGCACGTCGTCGCGCATGCTGGCAATACGCAGCCCCCGCTCTTCCGCGCCGCACTTCTCAGCTCAACCTTTCTACCCACTCAGCACGCCTGGGACGATCCCTTTCCAGAGTCTCTGTATCAGACTATCGCGAGTCAGGTCAACTGCACGGGAGAGGACGTTTTGAAGTGCTTGCGTGCCGTAGATCCACGATCACTGGCTTTGGCTGGAGCACATACCACGTTCGCGGCCTTCGTGGGGACGTTTCCGCTCGCGCCCGTAGTGGATGGTGATCTAATCGTCGAGAGGCCTCATGAAACCTTAGCGAAGAGGACGGTCAATGGCGTAAGTTCAGTCCTCTGCTCTCGTGAATGTGCCACTGACCGCTGGTGAAGGACGTGGCATTTGTGATTAGCAATACCAACGAGGGAACAATGTTCACCCCAGAGGCTGCCGTCATGCCACTTGGACTGAAGAAATACATTGGAGGACTATTCCCCACTCTTGAACAGGAAGACGTCGAGAGAGCATTCACGCTCTACGGCGGGCCAGATGCAGACGTTGCATCTGCCACGTCCCGGGTGATGGGCGAAGGTGTGTGCTCTCGTATCATCCGTGATAGCGATATGTGCCTACCCATTTCGCAGCGATCTTCACTTGCCCGGGATACGCAATCCTGGATGCGTTCACTGAAGTCGGGAAGCCAGCATGGAAGGGTTCATTCGATGTCCCACCGGCCGGACATGGCAATGATCTAATTTACATCTTCGATGGGTGAGTTCACGACAGCATCAAATACGTGCAACGAAGCTTACCGGGCGGCAGAAAGATACTCGGCTTACTTGAGCAGTCGATTCCTCCAACTGACGTCGAACTGGGACACGCGATGCGCTCAGCGCTCATTGGCGCTGCTACCTCCCTGGATCCTAACACCGTCGCCGCTGTGCCAGAATGGGCACGATACGACGAGGGTTCTCACATGGAGATGACGTTCAATAGAACTGAGGATGGAATGGGCACGTATATGGAGACGTTCACGACAGATAAAGCGCTCCTTGAACGTTGCGAGTGAGTCTCGGATACTATTGCTTTGGCGGTATATTGACGAGGTCTTGTCTGTCAGGTTCTGGAGAAATGTTGCAGATAAGACTCCCCAGTAGTTCATATGGTCATGCATACATATCGGAACGTGCACCCTTTCACGCAAGTAGTCTGCGATGAGTCAGCCGCAGGTAGTGACCCAAAAGCTATTATAAAAGGGCAATCATCGGCAGGGCCTGTCCGCTTTGAATGTGATTATAACCTTGTGTAACTATACTACACATAGGGACAGTGTCACGGGGAAGTTATCATTCACCACGCGTTAAGTCTCTATGATAACGTATGTAAATTGGCGGATACTCGATCACGCAGAGTCATTCGTGTCTGCTTCGGTCTTCGCAGTCTCCTCAGGCTCGGGACCCTTCTCCTCAACCAGGCACCATTCTTTCGAAAATCCCCCCAGTACGCCACGATGACTCAAGGGATTGTGGAAGAAGTCTACTCCTTCGGCGGGGGCCTCGATACCATGACTGGGATATATCTGTAAGACGAACAAAGTGTAATTTAGCAGTGAATCTCACCTCTGCTTGACGTGGAGGTGCACATCGTCCATCGACATGTACCTGTATGTGTCTCCGACACGATTGGGTATAAAGGCGTCCACACAATGGCAGCAGGCGAAAATTGTAGCTCTGCCCGTCACCCTATAGCGCTCACGTTTCAGGGCTACGATAGTGCCCTCGGCGCCCACAAGCGCTCGCTCGCCCTCCGTTAGAAGATGCAGCTGCAGATCATCAGCACTTTTGTCATGTGAGTCATGGATGTGGTGAACCTATGCGCGCCACCAATAAGCAAGGTTTCGCCCTACCAAGAAAGTATGACTTACGACGTCTCGCCAGCTCATGACCTGCCGATAGTGTAGTTCGTAGAAGCGCCCATCAGCATAGTGGTAATGGGGGTCGTGCTTAGTTGGGCATGTCATGCAGGCGAAAGCTGGGTCAAGAATGTCCAGCTCAAGGATAGTCGTCGTCTCCTCGAGTTCCAATAGTCCCAGAATCATCCGGACGGCCTTGAGAAGAGATTCGGGATTGGGATTGATCAAGTTCGGTAGTCTCGAGTCGCAGTATGGTGCACCAGCAGAGTAGTAAGATGGTTGAACTGCCGAGAGAGCCGCCGCTTCTAGGCCAAAACCGACACTACCACTTCCATAGCGCTCTTTCACGACGACTACCGAGGTCGACAGAGATAGAATATGGGAACACTCCGAGGCGTCGACAGCGTATTCTTGAATGTACGATGCGAATTCGAGTTGATGCTTCTTGAAAGCGTCCTGCATGAGGGAAAGAGCATCGCGCAGAGCAACGTCGAGTCGTTGTCTCCAGTCTTCGGATATTTCATCTTCGTCTTCGTCCAGAAGAGAGGGTATGGATCCGAATTGAATGCATGCGGTAGCGCGAGGAAGATACGGAATGTCCCGAGCTTTCACGACGCCAGACCTGAGCAGATCAACAAAGCCTTTCTCTACAGCAGCGACCCGACTGTCACGACGAGCGCGACGTTCACGTTCAAGGCGCCTGTCTCGCTCCTGGTTAAGCGTGGGCAGTAAAGTGGGAAGAAGTGTATTCCAAGCTGTATGTCGGTCATCAGAATGCGAGGCAGTTACAGGAGTGAGCATAACCACACACCGCGATCTGTAAGTGGCTTGCTGACGTTGACGTCTTTCATCTTCCATATGCGATATGCGTCAGAGTTCGTGTAGTCAAGGTCTTTCAAGCGCTTCTGTATGCTGTTTAACACGATCAGCGAACTTGCACGAACTTCAAATTTTGGGAGGCGCACTCGTTCCGACGTTTCTGGCGTCGTTCACCGAGGTCATCCCTATGCTCGTCTATCATGCGCATCTGCCAGTCTTCACACTGGCGTAGGTGCTGAAAGCTCACCGTCAGCGCTGCCAGCAACGAGACATGTCATCAAGATAAGACGTGAAACACAGACGTACCTTCAAACGAGGAGTGAAAGCGTCTCGGAGCGACTCCGTGACTGCCGCGATAGTCTTGTAGCGCGCGTCGTAGTCGACACCCTCCAAAGCGGATGATATTTTCGACTCTAGACTCTTCATATCTTCCTCGTATGCATATATGTCTGTGAGGAAGACATTAATGAAAGGTAGAAAGGGCGACCTCCGCAAGCTTACCTCTACCCTCTTTGACTATGGGGATATACGACTGAAGGTGATGGTGATGTATATATTCCACGCAGTCCGATACAACGGGTATCAAGCTTCGTAGGTGCTATTATTAGTGGGTTTCAGGGTAAAGGTACATGCACTCACGTGTTACGAAGGCAGTTCTTGCACATCCTTGCCCGGACGCTGAAGAAAATACGTTGAACGGATGGCGCCGCGCAAACCTGTTCATGTTGAGCAAGAAGCAAGAACCGAGCATCAGATCTCGGCACGGGACGTACTTGACAGTATGGCCCGCCAAAAAGAAGCTGAAGCCATTTAAGAAGAGAAAAGTCCTCGGGGCACGTCGGATAGCCTTCCATTCGAGACCAGGAGGCTCTCCATAAGTTCGAGAACTGGTTACCGGCGAGGAGTAGACGACGGAAGGCCTTTGTAGTGCGTGCTATGCGGATAAGATCACCAGGGTCCAGAAGGGAGAATATCTGGATGGTAGTGTTGTCAGAAAATGGGCGTGTAGTATGTATTGAGAGACCAACCTCTTCAAGGATGTCCAAAGGCATCTCGGGCAGGGCGTTCAGGCGACCGCGCTTCTTGGTCCGGGTGGTGGTCGTAGCAGGTTTCTTAGCGGTAGGCTTAGCGACTTGATCTGTCTTGGCGCGCTTCTTTGGCTTCCTCTTCGGCGCTGGACATGAATATGGGTCAACGTCACGCGAGTGGCGACAAAGGCGCGCAAAAGCTACGAACCTTTCTCCTCAACCTCCTCGTCTGATGTTGCATCGTCGACGTACTCAGCCGCGCGCTTCTTCGGTTTCGTGGACTCTCCGGCGGCTCTCGAGCGTGTAGTCGGAGCCATGGGTGCAGAGGTGGTGGGTGGAGGGAAAGTGTTGCGCGTCGGCGTTTCGACCGTTTCGGCTTGTGGCGACTTCTCCCACGCGACGCGATCATGTGCCTATCCTGACTCGGAGACGACTCGGGCCGGAGCTTCCGAATGATCGCTATCAGCAATCGTACAGAATTCTGTGAGTACCAGTGTCCATAGCAGGATGAACGAGTACACCATCCCGAGCTACACTCTCGTGCTGAAGTGCTACTGGTTTCAAATAGATGATACCAAGAGCGAAACCCCGTCATCGTCGGAATGCACCACATTTTCTGCGGTTACTTCGCTAAGGGGTTATCAGACTCGAGGGACTGAGTGACCGAACTGGGCCTCTCTTGATCAACCACCATCACAGCAAAGAAACCGTCAACTTCTTTGCGCCCTTGCCGATCTAAAATCTAGCTGCACAATGTCACCTCAGAACGTGTATGCTCATAGTATATCTTATATCGGACCGTCACGAGTACTCATAGGTACTCATGTTCTTTCAGAAGCTCTTTCTGGAGCACGAGGTTCGAACGTCGGTCTGAGGAGCTTTCTGAGGACATCGATGTGCTATCCGCAGAGGTTGAAGACCTCGAGTACGCCTCCAAGGCTTATTTGAGTGCTCTTCGAACGCGCATCGAGAACATTCGCGTCGAGAAGGCGCAATCACAAACCACGATCGCGCTGTCTCTCCCTGCAGAGATCTACTTGCACGTGTGCACTTTTCTCGCCGAGGTCGACCCTTTGGGAGAGCTCTGCGAGTACGATGCCTGCACTTCTGTCATCGAAGACAACGGTGCCGATGACATCAGCTCAACCACTTCTACCGAGTTCGACGGATACGCCAACGAGAGCTATGTTGGCTCGGAGACTAGTGATATCCGCCTATCGCATGGATTGGGGTGGTCACGCGTAACGCACGTATGCGCGAAATGGAGAAACTGGGCGACTCATTGTGCCACCCTCTGGACTACGATCCCGCTTGATATCCGCATGCCGTGGCTTCAAGAGCTCGCCTCACGGTCTAGAGAACTCCCTCTGGATATCATTATTTCATGCGATGTCGACAAGGATGTGGCGCTTCGGTTTCTGCAGGATCATATCCATCGCATACGAAGCATTACCGCAGATGGAGGCTCGGACGTCGTCGAGGCTATACTCAATGATCATCGGGCGCCGCTTCTCGAGACTCTTGACATCGACACCATCACTTCATCTTCTCGTTTCGTTCTGCCTGGGGATTTGAACAGCATTCTTCCGTGCCTCAGAGTACTCAATCTCCGTGGCGTAATCTCCTCGCAGAAGGCGTTCGAGCAAGCAGCGCTCTCGCAAATAACCCATCTCGCCATCTTGTCTGCAATCTTTCCGCTCTCGCGGGAGGGCCTCTTCCATCTTATTCAGTCTCTCACGTGTGTCCGTTTCTTGCAGCTCGAAGATTGGCTGGAGAATCCTGACGGCGTAGGTCCATTCACGGACGCGCCGATCTCCTTACCGTCTCTCGAGACCCTCATCCTTCGAAACCGGATGAGTGCTTGCGGTGCTGCGATGCGATTCATAAAACTCCCACCATCCGCAAGCGTGACACTCTATATCCTTCCGGACTATATCGACAGCAACAGCACAGCAGAGACAACCGAACAATATATGCAGCGCTCGGGCCTCGACTGGCTTCTAGAAACGGTAGACACGTCGAGCTATCGCGCACTACGCATCTCGTGCACTCGAGTGGACCATCATGTCGGACGTGCATCCTTACCATCACGATGGCAGCTGGTTGTCACAGCGCAGCGTGATGCCGATTGCGTGGAACTCGACGAATATGACTTGGATGGTGTGCGGCAGCAGGACCAGTGGAGCGGTCCATCTTTCGCAGACTTGAAGATAGTCTGTATAGTGACCATTCCTGTCAATGCGGAAGATGAGAGCAACGCATTGTCGCTAGGAGTATTCGAACAGATTATAAAAACCATACCATTGGCATCCCTCACGGTCCTTTCTCTCAACATCCATACCATTCTTGCAAGCGCCGTCAATATGTCGTGGGATTACATGAAATGGCTGTCTATCCTTGGCGAGGCGGATAACGTCAGGCTCTTCCAGCTCATCTCACCAATGAACACCGAACGAAGTGAACCTGACCCTCACATCGAGATACTACTGGCACTCTGTTGTAGTCAGGAAGGAAGCACTCGGCGTCTCATGCCACTCCTTGCCACGATCAGTCTCGTGAATATAGATGCGGATGCGTCGTCGGAGTTCACCATTGAAAACGTGATCACAATCAGAGGGGATAGGGAGGAGCACTTCACACTTCGCACGACTCAAGTCCTGGGCTTGTTGGCGGAACTACGCAACTTGAAGGGGGATGCCCTCCGTTCGACGTATCCCGAAGGCGCATGGAACCTCAAGTACTTCAACGCGATCGAGAGTGTTCCCCTAAGCAGTGTCCGATCCGTTGCACCGGCTACTGTCAAACGTGGATGGGTTGAACAACTGAGGCGATACCTTGGTGACGACCAGAGACCAAAAGGTTGGGGAGGAGAGTGGATCGGTCTGATTAGTCCGTAGTATGGTGTTTGTTATCTCAGTGGCGAGCAGCCTTGTGCCACTTATCAATGAAAGCTTGCATACTACGCAATTCATTATCGCTTCACACAGAAGCGTACGAGCGACTGCTGAGACTGCGTTGTCAATCAAGACCAAGCTTTGAACGCGCTCAACAGATTCACAAAAGCTCAAGGATGCATACAGGTACCGACACTCGACATCCCACGACGCCGCGCAGATGCGGTGCGTGAGCTCAGTGACGGAGGCAAGCTCTAGTACTGAGAAAGGAGATCTCAACGCAAACTCGACTCTCCGTATCAGCGACAAGTGTCGCACTACCTATGGCCGTACAAGAGCCGACGAAGGCTCATGTCAATCTACAGAGAGCGAGGTACCGGCCGCTGTAATCGGCGGCATAGGGCCCACGCCGGCGGTATCTCAAGTCGATCGTTGCGAGCCTGCATGCACCGTTCCTGGCAGATGTTCAAGCCGACAGCGGCCGCTAGCGAAAGATATGGCGCATCACGCAGAGAACATCATGCGTATATGAAGGGATAAGGGTACGCGCTACACGGCAAACGCCTTGACGCAGAACAAGTTCGGGAGGTGCTTTGTCGGCGTGGGTGGCGAGGTCGTACAATGCGATGCGCGGGCATTGTTGCCGGGTCTAGGAACACGTTGTTACGTGAAAGCGGAGGGGTCGAGATGAGGGCCACAGCAACGCTTTTGAACCGCAGTCCTCGCGGTGGTTGTGTGCTGCCGACGTCTCCAGAGAGGTTGAGGCGGACGTGCAGCGTTGAGTTCAAGAGTAGCCGTATGTTGCTGCATTAAATTCGGGGTATCGAGTACGTGCTTATGTCGCGGGACGGAAGCAAACCACAGGGCCACAGATCGGGGTGCAACGCGTGTACGGCAAATTGCGGGATCAGAGAGTGCACGTGATCTGTTGAAGGCGGAAGTTGCGCGCTTAGAGTTGTGCGGACGCGCTACCACGGCTCTTGCCATCCTTTGTTTCTCTCCCCATCTCTCCCAACACACCCTTCTCGCCTTCTGCCGCGACACATCATATCATCATCACATATCTACTCACATATATAAACCAAATCTCAAGAACGTAACTTATCCCGGGAACGCGACCGCTCTACCCACCACGGACTTGCACGCAGGATGCGCTCGTACAAGTCGCCGATGTTGACGCCGTCGCCGCTCAGGCGCAAGACTCTGCGGCCTGCCGACTCTGATACGTCCGTCGACGGGGAGCTAGGGCTGGAAACGCCGATCGACGCGGAGGATATATTCGGAGGGTCGCCGTACCGGGCGACTGCACCTCTTCGGTCGTTCGACGCGCACTTGCGGAGCAGTGCACGGTTTGGAGGGATGGAGGAGGACGAGGAGGACGATGACGACGATGACCGGGTATTCTTGTCTACGCCTGCGCGGCACTCTACGCCTGGACGACCCAAGCGAACAGGTGGAAGCACTGCTCGACTCCGCACGCCAGTCAACAACTCGCGTCCGCGCCCGCATTCGACCGTGGAGCCCACGCCACTGCCAGCCGCATTTGCTCATGCGCGTACTCCTGCACGTCGCACGCCTCTGCGGGTGAACACCCAGACGACGGGCATCAAGCGCAAGTCTACAGAGCTCAACTTCCAGCCTTCACCACAGGCCAAGGGCGCGCTCACACCTCTGAGCGTGACCAGGCCCGGCGGACAGAGCTCGTTTGACCGTCTGGCGCCACTTCCGCTTCCGGCGCCCAAGTTCAAGAGGCGCGACGAACCCGAGCTCTTCCTCGGTCGCTCGGGCACCATGGACGGTCTGAGCATCGGCAACGCCTCATTCGCCGACGACGAGCAAGTCATCGACGTCTCGCCCGATGGGCACGTTGCCAAACGACGGGCGAAGACCCGTCCGCTCTCGCAGGACCTCGCGAATGGCACCGGTGGCACGGTGGTGCGTCATCTCTTCCCATTGTTCGCTCGAAATGGTTTATTGATTATCTGTTTACAGGCGTTTCCCTCGGCCGCCGAAGCGCGCACGCGAACGCTCTCGAACGAGTCATCGTCTTCGAATCACAACAGTCTCCGTCCTACCCGCCAGCGCCTATCCCACGCGAGCAATGTTACATCTCGCACCCGTACCAAGAGCGGTGTCCAGGGTCTTTCTCGCGCTCAGACTATCGCTGCTGCTACACCCGGTCGACCTATTGCGAGGCGTCTTGAGAGCAATGGTAGCGCCACGCTGTTCTTTGGTCCACCCATCGTCAAGTCTTCGACACCTGCACGCCGACATCGGTCACCTCCGCCTTCCGATTCTGCACGACGCTCTTTTGCACGTCACAGCTATGCGGGACCCAGCGCGAGTCCTGTACCTTTCGGGCCAGGACGTAGCAGCTCGCCGTCGCTACCGGATGACGAGCCTATGGGCGAGATCAGCGATGAGGACGCGGCTCGGTCAATGCCGGATGTCAGCATGATCGCGGATATGGACGCGGAGGAGGATATGGAGGGCATGGACGAAGAGGATCTTTTCTTCGCTTCCAGCAGCTTCAGGAGCGACCGCGCGGACGAAGGCACTGGCGCAGACTCCAGTGCGGACGATAGCTTCGGTTGGGGTTCTGCACCTGCGCATGCTAGCACGTTCAGCATCAACGTTACTGCCAGCACTCCGAGCCCGCGCAAACCTGCCAAGGCAATGCTTGAGAAGAAGTTCAAGCCTCGGGATTCGGGTATTGGACTTACGGACGACGAGGACGGCCCGAGACCTGGCTTGCGTGCGCCTGCTGTTCCTTCATTCGCGCGTGGCTTCGGCATTGGGAGATCGGGTAGCGTTAACATGATGGCGCCTCCGCCTATGGTACCCAGCTCGAGCGCGAGCACAACTGCCAGCAGTGACCTCGAAGCGCTCGTTACGCCCGGATTCGGGCCTAGCGCATCGTCCGGCTGGCCCAACTTCGCCTCGACGTCAACCTTCACATCCGGCTCTGACCTCCTCGGTCTCTTAAGCGCAGACGCGGACAACGCTGTGGATCAATTCATCGCGCGTACACTCGCAAGCGCACAAGCTCCCGCCCTGCCAGGTGCAGGCGAGCCTAAACGTGCTGCACCGGGCACACCGCAGAAACGAGCGCGCGCGCAGGATCGCGCGTGGCATAGCGCTTTCACGACGAACAAGGTCGGGTTCGATTATGCTGGCGATGAGGAGGTTGAAGGAGAAGAGGGAGGAAAGAAGAAGAAGAAGCCGAGGAAGAGTTTGCCTGCTGCTTTCCCGAGCTTGGGGATGGGTATAGGCAAGGCCAAGCCGAAGCTCACGTTGCCGGGTGTACGCAAGGGACTTGTCTCTGGTGCGCGCGTTGGAGAGAGCGATCTGGATAGCGATTCGGAGAGCCCGGAGAAACGTGCGGCTGGGAAGTACGCGGGTATTGGACTTGGGAGACCACAGAGGCCGGGCGCGGCGTGGTTGCTTAGGAGGAGTAGTTCTGGTGCTATTTCGACTATCAGCAGTGGGGAGAGCAGTTGGCCTAATACGCCTACGGCTGCTACAGCTGGCGGAAAAGGCGGTATGTGTATTTTTCACCTCATTATCTACATGCGGGAGAGAGGCTGACTACTACTGTTTTTCTTCTCGCAGGATGGCAGCTACCGCCTCCACGCATTCCGCCAGCCGCAGGACAGACTCCCGTACAGGTTCATTCGCGTTTGCCGTCTCGTCTCTCGCCCGCTTCAACGCGTACAGCAAGCAGCAGTTCAACGTCCACCGCAACCGCCTCACCACTCGGCTCTCGTCTTCTTCAAATCTCACAACCGACCAACGCCACACGCCTAACATCACCTCTCAAAGCCTCATCCGCGAACAACCAACCCAAACATCGAACAACCACGCTCCCTCCTACCGTGACGGTCACCAAGACCAATGTCCGACGCGGCGGAAGACCGAGTTTACCAGCTATGCCGCTCAGTAGCGACTGTCGACCTGGACGGTTCGAAGCTGAATTCGTCGAAGCTGGCGAGATCGGGAGCGGAGAGTTTGGAAAGGTTATGAGGGTCAAGTTGAAGGAGACGAGTTACGCTGGCGAGGAGGAGAACGAGTGGGCTGTTAAACGCAGTAAACGGTTCGAGGGCGCGCGTCATCGGTATGTTCTTATTTCCCTCGTTTCGTTCATCTCTTTTCTGCTGGCTTGATTTGGGGTTTTGCGTCTCGGGCTACGTGCGTCGGGACTGGGTGCGTGCCGGTGTTGGGCGCTGCGTTTATGATGGGATCTGTCAGGATCTGTCGAATACGCTTTGTTCACCGCCCGCTAGTTTCTATCTCTGGTGCGGGTGCAGAAACGTACTGAATATGCTAACACCATGGCCCGACAGACTGCGCGTACGCGAGGAGGTGGACGTGCTTCAACACTTGGCGCGAGCGTACGTAGGCCAAGGGAAATGGCACCCTAACGTGCTCGGGATCGTCGACGCGTGGGAGGAGGACGAGGCGCTGTTCATCCGCACGGAGCTCTGCGCGTTGGGTAGCTTCTCCAGGTTCTTGTGGGAGTTTGGACGCAAGTTTGAGAGGCTGGACGAGGCGAGGGTGTGGAAGGTCGCCGCGGACCTGAGCAGCGTACGTCCCCTTCCCATATCCCCTTCATCTCATTTCAACAACCTTTCATATCTGAGTCTTTTCGTCATTTCTTCTCGTCGCTGTTGCCTGTGTGCGATTACTCCACTGCCGAGGCCTTTGAGGGCCCTTTGTTCGGCATCTTGAGCGGTGTTCTTCTCATTCGTCTTGTTGCATTTAACCATTTCCGGACGCGGCATCTCCCCAGAGGCGGTGCCGCCTCCCGCATTCGTTTCTGCGTTCCACTGTTGGTCGTACGCCGCCGGCTGATCAACTCCCTCCTTCTCTCCGATTCCTGAACACACTTACACAGGGCCTCGCGTTCGTACACGCATCCGGCGTACTCCACCTCGACCTCAAGCCCGCCAATATCTTCCTCACCGCCGCCGGCAGATTCAAGCTCGGGGATTTCGGCATGGCGACGTTGTGGCCCCGTGCGGGGACGCCGGCGCCGTTACCTGGTGAGGGCGCTGAACGTCCGCCTGGGTTTGAAAGGGAGGGAGATAAGTGTTATCTTGCGCCTGAGGTGCTTCAGGGACGGTACGGGCCCGCCGCGGATATCTTCAGGTGAGCTCTTAGTCTCCACTTGAAACTCAACGCTACAGAACGCTTGTTCTGCGTTGGGTTTAGGTTGCGGGTTATTGGAGCGTATAGCTGACCTCTTTTTTCTGTAGCCTCGGCATCACGATGCTAGAGACGGCGGCGAACATCGTCGTGCCTGACCAGTTGCGTAGCCCTTCTTCTCTACCGCTGCGGTTCGACCCCGATTGCTGACTTGGTCCTCTCTTGCCTTTTCATCTCATCTACCATCAATCCGGTGCTTCTCACACTCCCGTCGCGTGATCACCCCGTGGACCATGGTTGGCTTTATGCCCGCGCCGATCGCACAACCTGCGCCATCACCGCGTTGTCCTTTGGACCGTCCTTCCTTGGGCGCTTCTTCCCCGTGTCCCTTCTCTTGTCACACATATTCGATATTTGTGTTTCTTGATGAGCAGGGGCGAGCAGTGGCACCGGCTACGACAGGACGATCTTTCGGGTGTCGACTTGGCGGGATCTAGCGCCGCGCTCGTCGGGTTGCTCTCTGCGCTGTTACGTTCGGATTACGCTGCGAGACCGGATGCGAGCGCTGTGTGCGCTCACCCTGTCGTTGCGAGGGTTAAGAGCGCGATGGAGCTCGCTGGACCCGGAGCTGGAAGTCCGCTTGCGCCTGTTCCTCCGGGGTTCTTGGCGCATGTACTCGGCGATGAGGAGGAGGACGGAGAGGAGGATATGGAGATGCTGTGAGGAAGAGAGTGAAGGGCGCAATCTATCAGGCATGGCTTCGGCGTGCTCGGGGGAGGAGGAGTGGGACGGAGGGACGGGACCGCCCGGATTTATGATACGAACGATACGAGATACGCGATTTCGAGACGCTATGATTTCTGCTCATTTTTTCCCCTTTTCTTTTCCTCTTGCGTTTTATTATCTTAGCTCATCATCCCATGTTCATGTTTTGTTTGGCGGAACGAATGTAGTATCTCTAGGTTTTTATTAGTTTGCCCATGCTTCGCTATGTTTACGCGCTTCGTTTTATGTTCACCGTTGTCAGGGAGGGAGTCTGTGTAGTAGTGTGTGGATCGGGGGCATATAGTGCTGCTAGTAAGGGGCCGGGTCGAGGCAGGGGTGGGAGCGAGAAAACATCCGGGGCCCTGGCGCGGGGCTGGTGTGTGATCGCGGACTCAGAATATGTATATGAGGGGGCGCACGCCGGCGACGGAGCGGGTCTGGCGCAATCCTTTTTTTTTTCCTTCTCTTTTTTGTGGCCATCCGTGTTCGAATAGCTAAGAAGCGGGTTGGTTCCTTATGCATCCCTCGCTCGCGGCCCATTACCACCCCATCTCGCAGTCTCTTTATCCTGCGCCACCACCTCCCGTGTCGAGCAGCGGCAAGATGTTTTACAGTTACGTGCCGAACGCGGTCAAGACGCGGAAGAGGACGAGCGCGCAGCAGTTGGCGATCCTGGAGGATGTGTTCGTGACGGACAAGAAGCCAAACGGACCGAAGCGCAAGGAGCTGAGCGGGAGACTGTCCATGACGCCGCGCGAGGTTCAGGTATGCATTCCTGTCAACTATCTGTACGCTAAACTGACTGTTCGACAGGTCTGGTTTCAGAACAGGTTCGCTGCGCCCTGTCCCCTCCCCCCCTAACTAACTAACGTATCGTAACAGGCGAGCAAAGGAGAAGAAGCAGGCTGCTCAGCGTGCAGGGCAGGACGGCGAAGGATCGAACACGACGCCTGCGCCGGCCGCGGCTGGGGACAACAGCGACGGGGACTCGCCTAGGACATCGCCCCTCGACGTCGACCAGCTCACGCCAGACCAACCGCCTGCCTCTGCCCCACCGACCATACCCCAGCCGCCGTCCCTCCCGCCGTCGCTGGCCTTGCCCTCTGCGCCGTTCCCTGCGCGTCTGAGCCCGCCCAGCGCGGTGTACGACCAGCGTCGGTCGTCGCTCCCTGTCGGCAACCCCCACTCGGCACCGACGTTCCTCCCGCCCAGCGAGTTCCGCCGGGCGTCGCATGCAACGCTGCTGGACACACACCCCTGCTCGCCCCTTGCACGTCGCGCATCGCACGACCCCCGCGCTCAGGCCATCCGTCGCCCACACCCCTACGCCGCCGGTCCCGGCAGACCCCAGCTCACCCATCGCCCCTCTGCGCCCGAGATATACGCCCACAACCACAACCAGGCCGCCCATCATACCTTCTCTTTCCCTCCTCAAGCCCAGTCTCAGCCGGAATATGCCGCGCCGCCCCTCCCTTCTCCCGCTACTCCCTTCGAGGGATGGAATAACCCCGACCCGTTCGGTCAAGGATCCAACACCGCGTCCCAGTCGTCCTCGTCGTTCGACGGCTACGAGTTCCCTCCTAAGCCTCATGCGCCTCAGGACCCTCGCGGAAGCATCGGGAACATCAGTGTCGCGAGCGTGCCTTATAGCGAGATAAGCAACGGGCCCTCGACCGGCGGCGCCTACTTCAGCGATGCGAGCGTTCCGCCGTCCGCTTCGGACGATGCGGGGCGTCGAGGCTCGTTCGCGCCGTTCCCCGAGACGCATGTTCTCGACCGGCGCGCGTCGCTGGGTGATCCTGGCGCGTATGGTCACGAGCAGCAGCTGCACGGACGCGCGAGCGAGTTTTCGAATCCGAACAGTAGCGGGAGCGAGAGCGGTACGGTGTACAACTCGCCGCCGCCGCCTGAGAACGATCGTGCGCGGAGCGCGAGCTTGCCGCATGTTGGCGGGCTGCCTCCGCAGCATCAGCTTCAGCAGCCTCCCCAGCAGCAGCGGAGCCCGGTTTACTATGGGATGCCCGGCGGGAGCTCGAGCAATAGCAGCGGGCAGTTCTTCCCGTCTAATCATGGGCACGGTGTAGGCCCTAGCCCGCCACAGGAGTTCAATAACTACAACCAGCAGCAGCAGCAACATGGGCAGGACTTTACGACGCCGCCCCAGCAGTTCTCTTTCGCGCCGCCTCCGCCTCCTCAGCAGCAACAGCAGCAGGGCTTCATCAGCCCAACTGTCGGCTACGACTCGCGTCGGCCGAGCTTCGACACGAACGCCAGCGCGGCGTACGATCAGCGCCGGCCGAGCTACGACGCGAGCTCTGTGGCGAGTTTGCAACCTTCGTACGACCAGCGTAGGCCGAGCTACGACGCGAACGCCCACGCAGGCTTACAGCAGCCACCTCAGTTCGACCAGCGCAGGCCCAGCTACGACGCTAACGCCGGTCTGCCTGCGTACGACCAGCGTCGCCCGAGCTTCGACGCGAACGGCTTGAACGGCGCGAACCAGGTGTACGATCAGCGCAGGCCGAGCATTCAGAGCTTTGATGGCTCGAACGGGTACGAGCAGCCGCATCCGCCGTACGGGCAGCAGCAGCAGCAGTTTGACGCTGCTCATGGACATGCGGGTGGGCCGTATGATACGGCGCCGCAGGTGCAGGGCGGCGGGTTCGACGGGTACGGCGCGCAGAACGGGTACCATTGAATGATCTCTACTCGTTCGCGCTCATCGTCGTCGTCTGTTTGATCTGTCTCGCTGTGCTACCCGCTCGTCGTCTCGCTGCTCGCCTTGCTCGTACTACGTTAATGCTGCTACGCTCTTAATCTGCCTGCTCTGCCCCTCCTGTGTGCCCCTGTGTCTTCGTGCTCTAGTCTATACTGATACTCTCCTTCAAGCTTCCATCTGTCTATAACATCATCCTTCTCTGTCCATCTTAACATACTCACCCTCTCCCTGGTTATATATTTATCGTTCATCTCTCCATCATCTCAATCTCACCAGTATCTCTGTCTTTGGATTGCTAGGATCTGACTCTCTCTTCTCGTGATTCTTTTGTGGTCGAATTACCGCAAAAAATACCATCTACGTTCCCTACCCCCAAACCGTGCTCATTCCAACTACCTGAAATCATCCCCCAGCCTCGCCTCTCCCTCGTTCCTGTGTTTGTTTGTCTGTCTCCAAGTGTACCACCACCTCGTGATCCGCATCGGAAACACGTTTGCTCGTACCTCGTTCAGCTGCTCAGCTGCTCGTCCCCTCTCACTGCCCCCTTCATCCATCCGTCCGCCTCGCTGTTGCACCGCTCGCACGTTCACCATCAATCACCGCCTCGCTCGCCACTCACCTGCCCGCCACACATCTGCCCGCCACTCGTTCCGCGTCCGTTCTGCCGGCTCGACATCCTATTATTTCTCCCGCCTCGCCTTTCTTTTACTCGTTCTCAAGTCTTTTGCTTCTGTTCATATCGTACTATACGCGCCATCGCAGCACCTCCGTTATCCCGCTTCGAACCTCCTCCTTTATCCGACACATACTGTAGATCCTCCCCCCGCACTTCGTCTGCGTCATGCGCACATTGTTGTAATGTGATTCGTTGCTTTCTAATCCATCGTGGCCTATGCGGCGATCCTGGCCAGTCATACCAGGCATAGGTAAGAAAGATTCTGAACTCGGCCTCAGACAGCGTCTTCTAGGCTGCTTTCTGACACAGTGCCTCTCATCTCACATCGCGAAGTCTTTCCATGGTCTAGACGTGGTACGTCGCTCCCCAGCAGTGTTCGAATGAGTATGGGTAACCTGCTTACAGAACGCGTCAGATTCTTCTCGCCCTTCCGGCCTTCTTTTCTTTGTTTGTTGTTCTTGCCTGTGACGCGAACCGAACACGGTAGGCATGTTCCAGGAATGCCTCCTCGCATGTTATTACACCTAACTGACTGACATCTCTCGCTGTCTACAGTCTCATCGGATCCTTGCTTCTTCTTGCTTCACGGACTCTCTCAAGCAGAACATCCCAGTGTATCCGGACCGGACGTGGACAACAACAAAGCGGCACTGTCATCCGCGCGCGCCTGCAAGCGCTTCTCCCGCGCGCGATGTCCGAAGGCAACGGTCATTCCTCCCCCGTCCAGGCTTTGACGTCTCACAGCCACGAACGTCGATCCACACCTACCGCTTCGGGCCTCCGAGGATAGCTTTCTTTCGCGCATGTTATGCTTGTAACGGGTATAGATCTCTCGCGCTTCGCGAGGCTATCTGTGTCTTACCACGCCGCTAGCGCAATTGACTGGACGGCGAACTCGAAGGCTGGCTTAACGCTGGTGCTGGTGCCGGTACTGGCGCTACAGACGTTGTCCGTGGCGCATCCGGTGTTCAGAGTATCATGTTCGAGGGTGGCTTCGATAGCGTTGCGCCTCCCTATACGTCGCTGTTTTGGACAATTGGACCAAACCAAACCCGCTTTGACGCGTTTGATACGTTCTCTGCACGCGTGCTGCGTGGTTCAATGTTCAACATGGGCGTTTGAGCAGCGGCGGCGAGGGGCTTCTTGAGCGCGATCTGCGCCTGTTTTCAAACCCGTAACTATACGACGGAGGCGCTCTGAGGCCCAAGATCAGGGATCTGGATACCAGAACAGGACGAAACCCTACCATCTCCGTGCGCTCTCGCGAAACCCACTTCAAACCATTGAGTGGCCCCCGAGTCGGGCCTTCGTCTGAGGACTACTGTATGATCCCCGCGTTTCGTACGCTCGCTAGCTATACGCTATGCGTTTGCGCACATAGGCAGGGCTTTGTGAGCGCACATAGTCCCATGTCTGCGAGCGCATACACCCAGGGTTTCCGCGAGATAATGAGATGTCAAACCCCGGTTGGCGTTATTATCTGGTCACGATGGATACAATGTGGTGTGGTTCGTGTCTGCATACACGACCTATCCGCGATGAAGATTGACTTGGATACGTATCCTTGTGCCATATGCCATATGCTTCTCGAGCGCGTGAAGGCTACTCGATGTGTGCCCCTTGGCGTCGTATCTGGACGACGAGAATAGCCGTGCCATCTGGTTTGCGGCTTCCATTGCACGTCACTAAGGTCCGAGGGTTTGTATGGTTTGTATTCAGTTATCGTCCCTTGGAATCAACTTCCTTTCCGAGATCACCGAGGGTACTGTGTACCTATCAAATGCAAGTATTGAAAACTACTGGCCCGTTGAAATGTAAGGATGTTGATCACCGCAATCATCCGGCGACGGCCGCGAGCATGTCGCCGGGGTGTTACTGCGAGCAACGCCCATGGTCCCGAGCCGCAATATACCTTCGTCTGTACGCGCACGTAACATCACTGCACTGTAAGCCTGCTCACTTCGCTGTACGGACGGGTTTTCCGAGAGTCTGCTACCGACGTTCCTGCGCATATGTTCGCGTCGAGCACACGGGACTCACGAACATGAGCGCGCATGTATCCATGTATGGCTATGCGAGCTCGAATTTCACCGGCGCGTAGAGTAGACCGGAGATGGTCGATGCGATGCGACGTTACTTAGCTTTGAAACTTACTGGATCATACCGATAGGCACCGGCCGTAAGAGCTAGGCGCGAATGCGCGCAGCTCGCAGTTATTTTGTTACCTTGTTAAAAGTCAAATCCGTCCGGAGGCGATGTGAATGCTGGATCGGCCATACGACGACGATACAACTTGAAGCACCCGGTGATTTACATGCGCCCACCATGACGAGATAATTCCAATGTAGACCCTTGCAACGGCAATCGAAATACCCCTTCCGATACAGACTACTCAACCGCCACTTCAAGGAACTTCGCCGCCGCGCCGCATACGCCGCGGATCGACCTGACTATGATAGATCGTGAGCGCATATACCTACTTCGAGCTCAGAACGAGCAGTGGCTGAGCAGCGGCGTACGGGGCGCCCGTATGCGTCTCCGCTGGCCACTTCGGCGCCGCCGCTGCCACCGCAAAACCTTTCTTCCAGGTGTAGAAGATGAGATCTCCGGTGAGCAGCCCTTGAACAACCCGTTGTACACGGATCTGAGGTTGCGATGGTCGGCGTGGGTGTGAGTGTGTTGTTGCTCAACGAAGCACTGTGCACTCACTAGTATATTCGTCAGTCCAATACTACGCAGAAACCTGACGTCTAGCCGCGGCCTTCGATCTCTCAGAACAGTGCAAATGCAGAAGCTTGTGGCGTTGTATGAAGACCTAGACGCAAGCTACGAAGTGAGCTACAACCTCCGCTTGCTCATATCGAGACTGCTGTTTCAGAGGCGGTTCATGGGCGCCCATCCTGGGCTCGGAGAGGTACCCGAACGCCACCACGTTAAGACGACCCGCTGTAGTATTAGGCAGGCGCGCATTGTACGCGGACGATTGAGTAGCCATCATCCCTACTGCATCTTCCGCCGCCTAGGCAGCGTATGCGCCTGAATTTCGTGCTGTGCCAGTTCACCGATCAACGGGCAACGGCAATTGAATGGAAATACTCCCTGGTCCCACTAGTGGCCAATACGAGAGCTGCCAGAAGCGCGCGGAGTGTATTAGCCTCACCATAAGTTGTATGTAGGCTACGGAGCTCGGACTGTGAAGTTCAACGCCCGGGTCCGATTCGAGTTCAAGCTCGCACGTAGAGTTATCGATGAAGTCCAGAAGCAGACGAGATGCTGTTATCTTGTTAGATCGGACTCAAAGAGTGTAGCCTGGGAGTGGGTGGGAAACAATAGGCTTCAGTTCTTGAGAAGGTCGTGGACGGCATGAGGCCCGTCCTTGAAGCTAGCTTGAAGCTTGAAGGAGTTGTGGACATCCGTGGGCGCTTGTGCTAGCTCGAACTAGTGGTCGTACTGACGCTTGTTGACGTTGCTGTCAAACGAAACCCGCGCCACAGCCTACAAAGAGCGCGCGCCTATTCCTATCCAGTTCCTGGGTCGAGACGTCAGTCCTTCATATTGTTATCCCTTGTGGGTGGACGGCGGCGGCGCATCACTTCTGTGCAGGCTCGAGTTCGGGGATCTGCGCCGGTCTGAATGGCAGGACGTGACGGCCGCTACAACAGCTCATCAAAGTCTAGCGCCGCAATCCAGATTCACGCCACAAGCCAATCTGTAGAGTCGTAGCTTGACGAGTCCATGTCGGCGTAAGATAAAGCGACGGCACGAGCTCTGCCGGTGTGCTCACAATAGCGATGCTACAGCACGACCAGCACGCGGTCTTTAGTGCAAAGATCTCTGAGTATAGCTCAGCGGATCCGGATCTTGGCCTCATGCGTACTATTGAGTCGAAGACGTAAGGAGACCTGTTGTACAACCATTAGACCATATATGCTCGCACGCAGTGCTTTGAGAAGCAACGACACGAGGTGGAAGCTTCAAGCCGCGGAGCGCTCGAAGCCCGAGGGACATGGCCTGCCGTGGATGCGGAGCGTGATACTTGCCAAGCCTTCGCACTTCGGTACGAGTCTGCTATCGATGCTAACGATGTCGATGTCTTCGTGAATCGATCTCTCACAGCGTTCTTCGACCGCACAGCGATTAGCCCATGTACTGCGGAAAGTTGAGTCTGCTGAGTGCTGCGAAGCGAATCGGAACAAAGAAGCTGTCGCCTGCAGACGCTGGTCAGGCTGACGCACCATTAGCAGGCGCCACCATTCACACTGCAGTCAAAGCTTTGAGCGCTGAAAAGGGTGGATGAAGGTTTGAACACTGTGGGCGGCTAACGCGCCGCTTGAATCTGCGAGCGCCTGATGACCGGGCCTGTGGCGCCTTGTTTCTGCCAGTCGTTGGCAGGTTGTTGATGTGTATGGGCACCATCTGGAGGCGTATCATGATCAGTGTCGACTCGGAGGTTGCCACTGCACTAACGCGTGCGCCAGAACACCTACCGCAGTCAGGACAGTTCGAAGTTAAAGTCACCGCCGTTCAAAGTAGCTTACCAACCCAGACAGACGTCGTTCATATTCGCATTCTCAGTACCGTCCTGTACTCGAAGCGTTCATCGATTGCAGGGATGTTGATGAAGTTCGTAAGTCCTGCATGATCATGTCGAGGTGGCAGTCCAAGTCGAAGCAAGCGGCGGGCCCGGCCTCCGACAGTCCGAGATCATTTGCAAACAAGCGTTGATAACGGCTTAGTGACAAGCGAAAATATTTGTTGCAATAGCAAACTATCCTTTCCACCCATGTATCTTGTACTGGTATACGTTATGGCACTAAGACTGTAGTGCGTAGTCCATTAACGCACCAATCCCAGTCACCACTTGATCTTCTCGGACATCCCACAGTGTGTCAATCCGAAACACTAGCGTCGAGTCCTTCCAGCTGCCAGTCGTGACTCAAGCCCAGTCGAACGGGTTTTGCACTCTTCAGTGGACCACCGAGCGGGTTGAAATACCGATATTGCCAAGCAGCGCTGGTGTACTCCACATGAATGATCTCGGCTTTCCAACGCCGAGACTTGACAAACTGGCGCAAGGCCTGCGCGGCGGACATGTGTATGGAATGGTTGTCCTCGCCCTCCACTTGTCCACTTGCGTTGGCGAATACATCTAGAAGATGGAGCGTCTCGAGGTGTGGTATTGGTCGGTGGACACCCTCGTCATCTGCGATGGAGAGCGCAGAGAGTAGTCCGACGTAAGAACTTGTAGGCCAGTTTTCATTCACTTTGTTGAAGGATGAAATGAGCTGCAGGCACTTAAGCCTATCCAATCCGGCGAGGATAGAAAACCAAGCCATTTGATTCCACGATCCCGAATAAGACCTCTCCGCCGCGAGAGCCAGAGCGTCGATGTTGAGAGAGAGCACCGTGAGTGATGCGAGAGGTAGGGCTTCGATAGTTCGTTCAAACACTCCCATCGGAAAAGCTGTGTTGTACACATACACAGATCCATCATGCTGAGGAATAGGCGGTAAGGTACAAACCACCTTCACGTCCGCAAAGGACGGTCCGCTCCATTGGCCATATTGCTGGAGATTGTCCGGGTCATATTCATCGAGCTGCCCAGCATCACGGTGCGCCGTGACAACGAGCTGCCAGTACACCTTACGGCTTGAAGTACGGGTCCAATAATCGGGCGTAGTGCATGAAATGCGAAGAGCGTGGTAAGTTGAGTCACCAAGTCTATTGTAAAGCCGGTCCAATCCCGAGCATCGCATGTACTGGGAAACGTCGTAGACCGGTTCACCATCCTCGTCGTATTGCCGATTAACTGCATCAGGCCAGAGTGGGTCTGGTAAGAGATATAACGCCAAGCTGGCCGAGGACGGAGGGCTGATAGACCGTATCACATCGCCGCAGGAACCGGTTGGACCACGTAGGATCAGAGTCTCCAATACTGATAAAGAGATGGGTTCAGAAAAAAAGCCTTCAAAACAAGCGGGAGCTAGGCAATCCTCGAGCTGCAAATATTGCACATTTATGAGGGATTGTAGCATGTCTCTCAGGCTTTCTCGGGAGGGGGCGGAAGAAGCAGATAGAATGGCAAGGTGAGTGATTTGCGATGCTGCTGCAAGCTTTGGAATCTCAGCCGCGGAGGTGATGCTGATCGTCTTGAGGCGTGGAAGGTCCAGCAACAGATTTCCAGGAATGGTCCAGTATTCTCCGTAATCGTTGTTCACGTCGAGTCGCTCTAGTAGTCGTGCACGATCAAGTATTGATTCGACGATGCCCGTTATTGTGTGGCCTTCCACGGTTATGCTCCGTGCGCGATGAATAGAGTCCTCCAGGACGCAGCACGCAATATCCGGGTCGGCATCGCACGGAACGATGATGTCCAAGGGGAGGTTGTTGGAACGCTTGATAAGCTCACGAAGCCAGGGCATACAAAGATTGAGCGGGATTGTGGTCCAAAGAGTAGCGTTTTCGATCGCCCGGCGACGCCATAGGGCACACACATGCGTTACACGACGAACCCACCCCAATCCAGGCGATAGACGGATGTCACTCGTCTCTGAGTCAACGTAGCTGACGTCATCGGCTTCGTAGAGATCGGAAGTGTCGTCGGCTCTGTGTTCCTCAATGCTGGACGCACAGTCGTCGTACTCAATGACCTCGCCCAGAGGGTCTATCTCTGCGAGGACCGCGCATATGTTCAAGTAGATCTCGGCGGGAAGAGACAGCACGGTTGTAGTCATTGCCGACGCTTGTTGCACATTGAGACGAAGAGTTTCCAAACGTGCTTGAAGAGCTACAACGAAGCCTTCATATGCGCATTTTGCATCTGCGAGCTCTGCGGATAGCGCATCAAAGTCTTCGGGAAGCTCCTCCAACCGGTCTTCGAATCTCGTGCTCCAGAAGGAGCTTCTAAGAGAGCGTGAGTATAAGGTTCTGCCGACCAATTAATCCGTATTCATACGCAGTTCGAGTCGACATCCGGAGCAAAAGTCCTTGAAAATGCGGCGGCCTCTTCGTCGTGATGGTGGTTGAAAGAAGACGTGTCAAAGTGAACGTGTGGTCGCGCGGGGAACCCGGACCCCATCTCCGCGAGGCAGTCACACGCGTTCGAGATGTGTACTTTCGAACGCCAGCGACATATTTTAGTGATAGCGATGTCTCGAGTACTTCATAAGACCGAGTCTGCGCGCAATCAACTACGGGTAATTGTATGTCTAAGCAGGCACTGCAACGTATGATTATATGATATATCTTGACCCAATCATTATGGACGACGACATTATTACATCCGTTCGTACCAACGAGATCTACGTCACGAGAGCATTGGCTGGGAAGGAGTGCGACACTGCCTCGGATATCATGTCATGGACAGTTTCTTGATCATGCTCCTCCTTCATATCCACAATCTCACCGCCCATCTTCACCAGTGGTCCATAGTCGGTATTGCCAAAGTAGCGATGTTGCCATGATATGCCGGTGTATGATACATAGACGTTCTCCTTTCCAAAATGGCGGCGCGAGCTGAGGAAGTAATGTAGGACCCGGGAAGCGGCCGTTCTTAGATACCTGCCCGCACCGGCGCCGACAACGACCGTCGCAGCGGCATCGATGTTCACCAGGCTGATCTCCGTGAGATCAGGGGAGAGTATGCACTTTTGCGACAGGTGCGGTCCCAATGAAAGCGCGAGCATGAGGTCGACGTAAGGACACGGTTGCGCATGTTTAGTGGGGTCAACCAGCTGCCATGGTTGTGCGACGAGTTGTATGTGCTCGAGTTTTTCCGCTCTTGGGAGAATCGACAGCCAACGTGCGCAGTTCCAGGCGTTCGTATCAAGAACTAGGAGGGCGTCCACTTTTAACGAGAGCATGCTCAAGGACGGGAGGGGCAATGTTGCCATGAGATGTGTGAATAAACTGAGTGCGAGGACATGCGAAGAGTGTTCGCCGTCAAGTATTATTGGGGGCAACATGCAGACAATTTTCAGATCCTCGTAGGATGGCCCGGTCCAGTTATTCTCGATACGAGTATCTTCGTAAACATATCTGTCGATGTGACAGGGATGGCGTAGACCGGCTACTATGAGCTGCCATTCGTTCGGGCGGATGGCGACGCATGATAAATGCAGAGAATGAAAGACCGTCGGACAGACGGCTGCAAGAAGCGCACCGAGTCCCGAGCGCTGCATGTACGTAGAGCTGTCCACAATCGGTTGTTCGTCAGGCAGCATGTATAGCGTTACGCTCATTGAAGGGGAAATGACTAGGGAGCGCATGACTGCGCCGCAAGAGCTTGCTCGGCCTTGCAATATCAGCGTCTCTAGGTGCGGAAAGGGGATTGGCTGTGAGCATATATCTTCGGAGGCGGCAGGCAGGCAGTTCTCGAGTTGGAGGAACTCCACGCGCCTGAGTGCCTGAAGCAGACCGCATAACTCTGTCGTCGCAGGAATGACCGTGGCCGTGAGGATGGATAGATGGGTGAGTTGTAGGGGCGCGAGGTATTGCATATCTGGTGGAAAGGCGACAGCAGATATGCTGAGGTGCTTGAGTCGTGGAATGGTGGTGTGTATGTCTGCAGGAATAGTGAAGGGATCCACATTGGCGGTGCTCTGGTCGATATCCAGGATCTCCAAGAGTGGTGCAGGGTATCGCGATAGTATTGTATTGATGATCGCTGAGCCGCGTTCTGCGGTGATACTGCGTATGCGGTGGATACAGTCAGATATGATCGTTTCGACAGCATCCCAGTTAGCATCGCAGGGGATAGTGACATTGAGAGGAAGGCTCCTAGAGCGCAAGAGAAGCTCCTGAAGCCATGGTGTGCATAGGCTGAGCGGGATGGTCGTCCAAAGGATAGCGTTCTCAAGTGCAACACGGCGCCAGTGAGAGCATACATGGGTAACGCGCGTCCACTCTAAACCGGGGACTAGCCAGCAATCGCACCATTGGGGACAAGAGGGAGTGATGTGGTGGGAGTCGGCCGCCTCTACGCTGCTGTCACCGTCAGAATCCGAATCGCCAGCTCGAATGCCCCTCCATTCGCACAGATCACCCAGAGGTTCTTGTTCAGAGAAGATTGAAAAGATGAGAAGCAAGATGTCGGCAGGTAGAGCAGCGGCTGACGCGGTTCGAGCTGAAGGAAGTTTTGGGAGGCGGAGATTTTCGACGCGCGCGTTGAGAGCCGCACAGAAGTCCGTGTATGCACTTGTTACATCGTGAAGCTCTGAAACAAGCGCTTGCGCTTCGGCGTCTTGGGGAAGTTCTTGGAGTCGTTCCTGGAAGACGGTATTCCAATGAGTAGCAATGGTATCCCCACTACCAAGCGATGCATGAGTCGATTTCGCTGGCGGAAAGACTTGTGAACGTACTCAGTTTGATAGAACATCCTCCGAGCTTCCCAAAGCTTATGAGCTATGACTAAGGGGAGGAATAAGGTAGTGGACGCGTCCTCCTGGTGGTTGGGGAAAGAGACGCGCTCTTGACAGGCGCCCTCTGAGAGCCAGTGCACGTGCAGTGCACCATATTGTAATGAACTGCTACTGTTGAACCACCCCGTACTTCCAGTGAGCCATATAAGTAGCACTAGCCATCTGGAAAGTGGTCCCTTATAGTATTCACGCGCGTGTGCCGAACCCTTGTAAGCACTAGCGCTAGTTCAAGGATACTAACTCAGCTTGCAGTCTACCACCTCTTAAGCATACATCGCCTCCTGATGCTATTTGCTTCGATTGAAGATGCAAACACGTAAACTGCCGAAGGCAGCACCACTATGCTACTATGTACATCCCGCACCAAACCAGGGACTGACGGGGTAGAGAGTAAAGATATGAGGCACGATGACGAGAACGTGCGAAGGTGTAGGCTGCCGTTCGGTCAAACCAGGGAGAAAAATAAACTGAGTCCGAGAGTTGCGAGTCCGACCGAGCGGGATGAGAGACGGAAGTAATATGAGGGATAAGTGTGAGGGTGAGGTGGAGGCGCGGGTCCGCGAGAAGCGCAGGGGAACCGGGAGAGCCAAAGCCGTACAGTAAGGTCATAGAGCCAAATGAGAGTATACTCTCCGTCTTGATAAAGCATCCCGGAACGGGAAAGACGGGGGCGCCCGGTGAGGAGCTCACCCTCCAGACGCGAGCGGCGTGTGCGCGAAGCGTACGAATAGCGGCTAGCACTCCCCCAAATACTGGTTCTTCGGGAAGCTCTCGCCGATGTCGGACCACAGCGTCGTGTTCGGGTTTTTGTACGCTTCCAGGTAGGTGCTGATGTAGTCCACTAGACTACACGTCAGCCCACTGAACCGAAAGTAATCAAGCGAGACCACAACATACTGGTCGGGAAATCGTCTGGGTCGCATCCGTAATTGATGTTGTCCGGGTCCTGGTAAACGCGGATGTAGTCGATGTACATGTGCCCGGGATATGTGAGCTTGTCGAAGTCCGGCGGGACGAACCCAGGTGCCATGCCTAAGTTCGTGATCATATACATCGGTTCCTGCGGCACTGGACGCGCCGCGATCTGCGCGCTATCGTCCTTGGCGAGGCCGCCCGAGTGGATCGTCCAGGAAGGCTTGCCATTGTTGAGCCAGGTGACGTACGCGTTGTCGAACCCTGGAGAATACTCGAGGCCGAAGATGACCGGGACCTTGTCCGTGAGCTCGTACCCCGAGATATTCGTGATGCTGAGACCAGAGATAACCTCCTGAGTTGCGCCACCGACGTACGGATTCTGAGTCGTGACGTCCTCATCGTATATCTTCAAATTACCGTTCTCTGTTGGCCACTTGTACCCGACGTTGAATGGTGCCATCTGCAGCGTCTGTGACACGTTCCCGTTACCCGCCGTTGTCGCGAGCGCTTCGAATACGTCAATTTCTGGCGCACCACGGCCGACATACGTGTTGTCGCTGTGGACAGGGCCTGGGTGGCTCTCGCCTGGACAGGTACAGCGCGAGAGGCGCTGGCCACTGAGCCATGACAGATCACCGTTGTGGTACTGGTCTCCCGCGCCTTCCTCGAAGATAGCCGCTGGCTGGCCATTGAGCGACTGATTCTTGAGCGCGCCGTAGTCGCATGCGTCGTAGCTGTACGGCCAGAGCCCATCCGTCGTCGCGCCATAGCCTACGCGACCGAGGTTGCCCATCAGCCACACGGCGGGCCAGAAACCAAGAATCTCAGGCGAGCCAGGCAGGACGACGGCTGCCTCGATGAAGCCACCCGTGAAACACATCTGGTTCCAGGAGGTCATCATGCCGCCCTCGAATGAGACGTTGTGCGTATTCTTCTTCGTGAAAGTAATTTCGAGCATGCCATCCTTAGTCGTGATGGCGCTAGGGTCATACCACTAAGGTTCAAGAGTATCATTGGATACTGCACTTGACGTCGACGGTCGACGGTCAATTGACGCAACGTACCTCGAGATCCGCCGTTTGCCAGTAGTAAATGTCAAGGGCCTCGAAGTACGGGTCGTCGCCCGGGTAAAACGTACGACCGTCAATGTTGAACTCGTCCGACCAGATGAGCTGAAGCGTTTTGCTCGTGTCGTTATTGGACGGAATAGTCTTAGCGGAGTCTGGCGTGTCGGGATCAATCATGCCAGACTCCTAACCAGCGTCTTCGAGCGTTCCCGTCACGCTCTCAGACGACTGGCCTTTTTGCTTTTAGATAAGCTGATGGCGATGATGGCGGAAGACGGTCCGGGTCCGCGACGGTCTCGACCTCGTCAC
>KV424771.1:0-41951 GCA_001632445.1 Peniophora sp. CONT | reverse complement strand
ATCAGCCTGGCACGGCCAGAGCTTCCCTTGCGGACGGTGCTTCCCCCCTCGCGCTCCCCTCACATCTGAGTACCAGAACGCGTTCCCATCGGCGTCAGGAGGCCGTGTATGTAAAATTCGTATGGA
This sequence comes from Peniophora sp. CONT, assembly GCA_001632445.1. Lineage (NCBI taxonomy): Eukaryota > Fungi > Basidiomycota > Agaricomycetes > Russulales > Peniophoraceae > Peniophora > Peniophora sp. CONT. The sequence continues at coordinate 41,825 of KV424771.1, read as the reverse complement.
TTCATGGGCAGGAGAGGGCTCTGCGTCGGCTAACATGAGGGGAGCCCACGATCGCCGAACACACGAGGCGCGGGCGCCGATATCATCTCATCACAACCACCGGGTGAAATTGGCGGTTTTCGCCGACTCCGTGTGGTTGCTACTGGCAACCACACGGCGCCCGGACCTCGTGGCTCAGGCGATCGTCGTAATCATATAAAGACCGGCGGCGCGCACTTCGGTGCTGTCGTCGCCCCCCCCCCCTTTTCAGCCAAATCCCCCGCGCCCTTCGGTCTTTCACCTCCCACGCCGCCCGCAATGCGCAAGGCCGCCGACCCCATTGTCTCCTTACGCAACGACCCTGCGCTCCTCGCGGAGGACCACTTGTACGCCTCGCCATCGTCAGAAGACCCCCGCCCTACTAATACTCTGAAAGCGCAAACACCGACCGCTCTGTGCTCTCGCGCACGAAGGACGCATTCGGCCAAAAATGCAAAGAACGTCGCATCAAGCAAGGCCACCTGTACGTACTATTTCGGTGCTTTTTCTCGCACGTCTAATAGTCGGGCAGTGTCTGGCTTCGCAGGGGAAAAGTGGAGTCGATGGGCGTGAAGGACGAGAGCGGCTACAAGCCCGACGCTAAAGGCAACGCCACTGAGCTGCATATTGTACGTTAATTGCGCTCCCAGTCACAGCCCTCGCGACTCATCCGTTCAAGGTCCGGCTGATTCACTGTTGGTCGATCGCCCATCTCCACGAGGCGATCGCTGAGGGCCAGGTTCTGAACGTCGAAGAGTAAGTCGTCTTGTGTACATGACCGCCGGATTCTACTGACGGCCACATCCTGTTTCCAGGCTTCGTGGGCAGATCGAAGACATGGCGGATGACGAAGTCCTCCTTGCTCACAACCACGTCGAGTATGTCCGTGCAGAGGAGATCATCAGTAAGTGCCGTCGTCCATCATTCGCCGCTCAATGTTAACGTCCTGGCCAGCGGGGATCACGGAGAGCGAGCTCGATAAGGTGTGCTACTTCCACCGGAACTTGTTTCTCAACATCGTGACGCCAGAGGGTGCGGATTTGAGCGACGAGCAGCAGCCGCGGGAGTATTGGGTGGTGGAGCGCGAGAATATACCTTGGAATTGAATCCCTACCTACCTGCTCCTGTCTGCGCTACCGGTATGCGTACATGTTCTCGCGGATATGATTGTAATGTGCCCGCTGTGGCTAGTTTTCACCTTTAATTAGTCCGTTTTGTCCTTCACCGCCGTCGCCGACACCGTGGTCATGGGTCGCTTATTGAGGTATGCTGTAATTGAGCGTTCACATAGCAGAATATGGATATAATAAGGCGCCTGTCAAATAAGTACAGCGCCTTGCATATGAACCTGCACCTCGACCATCGTCAGAGCGTCGCAAAAGTGTGGGATGAGGCACAGAGTAGGGTTCCGTATGTTATCAATCAGTTTGTAACAGCTGTTAAGTATCTAGGTTATTGACAAGTTGTTAAAAGTAACTGGATTGCTTGCCGTAGGATCTGTAAACGATGTAGATTATCCTAAACATTTGATTCTTCCCGCCAGTCGGCTCAGACGGTCGCGGGAGGGTGATGTCGGCCTCTCGTTGGCCGTACGTCGCTGCGATCACCATCTTCGTCAGCGAATTTACAGCTAGAATAATCTACATCGCCTATTGAGCCTACGGCAAGCAATCCACTCACAAGGGGGTTTGTCAAGGCCCTATTATCTGTTACCGCTGTTGACAATTGACCACCGGCCGGACTGGTGGAGAGCGGTTAGATCGCCTAGTACGCGGCGACTCGGACGCGGCGGGGAATGCGACGCCACAGGGGGTTCCCAGCGACGTTGCGCTGGGCCTCCGGTAGGTGGGCGGTGGGACGCCGTTTCCAGCTTCGGATCACCGGGTCCGCCGCGCCGCGCATGTCGCACTGCGAGCTCGCCTCGGGTGTGCTCGTCTCGAACGGCCATGGCATCCTTGAATGCACCGTTAGTAGTGTCACTTGTGGTAGGGATGCCATGCCCAAAGGTAGTGCTGGGTGTGCTGCTTGCGTGTGTATACACTCCCCACCACCCGTAGCAACCATGTGTTAATATTCTATTTTTACATTGTTACGCCTGTTAACAAACCTTGTTAACGTAACAATTGGATACAATACCTAACAGGGCGCCTGGGGAGCTACTAACGGAACCCTAGACAGTCCGACTCTGTGGCACAGAGTCGGTGATGACAACTTACGATGACGATGCGAACAATGCTTGTCCTTCGCGCGTCTGCGTGTTTAAGTCCCCGAACTGTTCGGAATATATTCTGGCCCGCAACCTTCCTGCATGGAATACATTACGGGGTGGGTACTCTGCATGGAAAATGAAGCCAAACGGTGCTCGGGACTGCAGATGAAGTCAGGCACAGAATCGCACGGATCATGCCGAATAGCTGATGGTTCACACGTCGACGGCCTTTTGCGACGGCTTGACGAAGGACAGGGCGCACGCCGGTGCACGTTCATATGCAAAGCACTGTAGAATGCCGCCAGCGTCGCTGCAACTGCTGCGAAAGTACGAGTCTGGGCCGCGGCCATCAGTACTCTGGGAAAACCACCGACGCCCATCGACGCCCACTGACGCCCCACTGAACTCAACCGACGTGCCGACGGAAGGCGTCAATGACGTATCATGGAGTTCAGTAGAACTCAGTGGGCGTCGGTGGATGTCGGCGCTTTTGTAAATTCGCTGGCGCCAAGATGGCGATCGCTGGCGTCAAGATGGTGATCGCAGCCGTACGGCCGATGAGAGCTCGACATCTTCATCCCACGACCGTCGGAGCCGGCCAGTGGGAAGAATAATATGCTTAGGATAATCTACAATGGATTGCTTGCCGTAGGATCTGTAAACGATGTAGATTATCCTAAACATTTGATTCTTCCCGCCAGTCGGCTCAGACGGTCGCGGGAGGGTGATGTCGGCCTCTCGTTGGCCGTACGTCGCTGCGATCACCATCTTCGTCAGCGAATTTACAGCTAGAATAATCTACATCGCCTATTGAGCCTACGGCAAGCAATCCAATGTCTACAAATCCTATGGCGGGCAATCTATAATACAGTGGCCCTCCCTATCACGTGGACATAGCGCAGCGTAGGGTAATAGGATCCCATGAATGATCCCCGACAACGCGCCGAGGACCGGCGAACATTGAGGGTTGCCCGAACTTCGCCGAAGACCGGCGAGTGTCGTGTGCAAAGACTCGGTGAGCCGGTGAACTTCGCGTTGAGGTCGTCACCGATCATCCCATCGCGCCATGACTTACAACGCGTCTGACTCTGCCTGTCTTCAGGGGCTGCCTGTAGAGCTTATCTCAGAGATCGCCATATTTGGTCAGCTCATATGGCTTGAGGAGAAATGCAAGAGGCGTACCTCAACCCCCGGCACACTACGTTCGCTCCCGTTAGTACTCAACCAGGACGACTGTCGCGGGGTGACGGCCGGGCTGGTTGAGGAATGTCTGGCGGATAAACCAATCCTGTCCCCGGAACCAGCGCACGCGCTGATGGACACCAATTCACGGTTGCGCCAAGTTTTACACGACAACAAGACCGTCTGGCGCCAGGCGAACACCCTCCTGTCCTCCAATGCTCGGCTCTCCGGTGAACGCTCGCGTCCACCGCCCGAATTGGCTGCTGTGGGGGCCCAATTCAGCTATCCGAGCGATACTTTTGTAGGCGAAAACATCTGCTATTGCCCCTTTATCCGATATATCGAGCCCTTCTATCCTACTCTGAGGGTGGTCAAAATCTCCATGCCGTGGGCTGATTTCATGCAGCCAGACAAAACATCCATGGCCTACTTTTTCTGCCGGCATCACAGCCAGGATTTTAGCCCCCTCGAGTTTTTCGATGTCGAACTCCATGAGGACATCTACGTTTCTCCTGAGTTTCTGCTGGCTTACAGAAGCCCCGCCATACAGACATGCCGCGTCAGGAACATGAATGTTTTTTTCTACGGCCCTCTTCTGAAGGAGCTCGAGATCGCATTCCCATTTGGGAACCGCCATTACTTCGGCCCTGGTCTTCTGAACGCCCTGGATCGATGCTCGAACTTGCAGCTCTTCACGTTTATGGGCGGATCTTGCGAGATGATCGAAGTCGCGCTGGGCAACGCCTTCGATGACGAGATACCACCGGCTGTTCACCTACCCACGCTCCGTTACTTGCGCCTTTTACTACCTGCCGATGTAGTCAGCCAGCTTCTGCCACTCATGATATTACCTGCCTGCGTCGATATTCATCTAGAGCCGGTTCTTTCGTGGAGAGCCGCTGCTTCGTTGTACGTGACGGCGGGACAAACGTCATTCATTTCTCATGCCGGGGCCTCATCTGGTACGCATCATCTATGGCAGTACGCAGCCACCCTGGCGGCACCGGCGCGAGCACCGGCTGCGTTTGAGGTGCCTCCGCAGTTCGAGATGCCCACGGGAGGCCAGGAAGCCGATATCTTACGCTCCATGTCCACGGTGGCAATGGATATCCGCTTCAACCCCGCCACCTGGAGCCCTCTGCACGAAATCCAGCAATTTCCCGAGGTCATCGGCTTCTCTCTGGGAAGGAACGTGGAGGACGTCGTGCTCCCGCTCGAGAACGAGATCTACGCGTTGAGTACGCCGTCTGCGATGCATGGAGCACGCGTCAGAAGATCCATCGCCGTAAGGAATGAGCCCACGGATATGGAATCCGCCCGCAGCTGGCCGGAATCTTTCGGATATGCCGCCATCCGGCAGGTCGCACTACTGCTCATGGACGGCCAGGCGAAAACCCCTTACCCGGGATTAGGCGTCGTTAACTCATTTGTCGTGGTCGAGGGATCATGGCTTCCGGGGACGCCGAGTGCCTGGGGATATGTGTTGGAAGCCTTCGACGGTATCACCGAACTCATTATCCGGGCCACCGACGTTGCATCTTTGGAAAGCTTGGCGATTTATCTGCAAGGTCAGCGCGACTCGGTACCCGTTCGACGCCTCCAAATCATCTCATTGCCTCAGTGCTCTGCATTGGATGAGCCGACGGCTTCCCTTTGTCGTAGGCTGAATGGCGTAACAAACACGGAAAAACGCCTGGCCTCCGGTGCAGCCGTCCTTTGTTGGATTATCGGCGCTTGATGAACGACGCATCTTCACCTCTTTATCGATTTTACCCCCTAGTTATTATTTCCCTCGAGTTTGTGTTATCGGACGTCCGCGTCGGTAGAACGAGATACGCCTGTGGCACATGTGGGTGGCACATGTGGGTAGGACTACCACTCCCCGCATTCGGTATTCGTCGAGTCTCGAGACGTTGTGGAACGCCTCCTTCTTGTCTCGCAGCGAAGCCCGTTCACCCCTTTCGTCGGTCCGACGATTCGCTTTCCAATCTACGGCGGCCCTGATAGAGGAGGACACTATTGAATAGATGGAGCTCATGACACTTCTGTCTATTTGATATGTGACGTAGATCAACGAGTCTGGGAAAGGATTGGACCACGGTGTAATTTTACACCCTTTAGCCTGTCTTGGTCTGCTGTGGCTCTAGACCGAGGAAAATTGAAATGTTGGGCGCTCGACTAGCCTCTCATAAGGAGGCGGTTTGCGAGTAAAATCTAGGTACGCCCTTTACCGCCTTGCGACCTTACGATGTGCAACGGATGCTCGGAAGCAATACAGCTCACGCGGCTGGAATTCGACGAGAACGAAATCACGCGAGCCGGTGTGCCGTCCGGAGACAGGCTCCTGAGATCTGTCATGCTTACCACAGAGTACTGGCGAAACGATAATTGGGACGCAGTGCGCAAAACTCTTGTGACGGATAAAGACTTGGCTTTCGACGGCGTGTGCCTCTCAGCCTATCGGAACCGGTTTCACAATTTAGCAACTGGCCCAGATTTCGGAAAGACCGTGACGGTGGTACAGAAACTGGACAGCATTGCTACACAGATGATAAACATTCTGTCCGCTTTTACACATCTCGAGGGAAAGGTGTGTCATCCCGGCGCCAGAGCAGTGTACACTTTCATTAATATAGGGTAGGAGCTTCGACAGCATGCTGCGGCAGTCGCACTCGGCATGGTTAGCCTACTTGTCGTTTTCCAACTTGTCGCTAGCCTGGACCTCCAGGAAAGGACCGAGAGCATATCGCCTGATAAAGTCGCCGCCCTTCTGCGCGCTCTTGTCCCCTGTTGCAAGGAGGCTATAAAACCGTGCAGATATATGTCTGACATCGTGGACACCGCAGTATTTCTCGTGGACTCCGCTGCACCGCACCAACGGTAAGCAGCTAAGGCGTTTGCCTGGCGAAATCTCCCGTAGTAATATGAGACCATGGCAGGAAGGATTACAGAATGTACATCCAGATAGTCATAGACGGGGCCGGCCTGAATGAACTTGCGGATGCTGTAATTCAGAGATCGATTTGCAAGCGCCGAAGCTGCAGCTTCGTCTTGCCAAGATGGCCTCAGTTCACTCTGCTCTGCTGCGGAGTCGGTCTCCTGGAGTCGCAAGAGACTGCTGCCCGGTGTTGGATGGATCGCCGCCCCTCGACCGGCTTAAACCGAGTCCAGGAAAAGGTACTACGGGTCAGACTGACCACTCGAAAGGCCTTGAAGAAGAATTGCGGGTGCGGGTGCAGGCGCCCGGCGCTTCGCGTTTGCAAAGGTTGCTACCGTGTGCATTACTGCAGCTTGGGCTGCCAGGAGACGTACGTTCCGTACCAATCAAGCCGAATAACCCCGCTGAACTACTTCAGCGACTGGCCGTGGCATAAGGATGTTTGCAAACTCTGGCAACGGGTCGAGGGCGCGATGCTAATGGGAGTGCAAGAGAAAACAGGCGCTGTGGCGCCGACGGAGATATCAGGTGCCGAGGCGCCTAAGGCGCCGTCAGGCGCCGTGGCCGAAGTTGCCGCCGAAGGAACTCCGGAGTGAGTGGGAACATGGCGCCACCCGTGAAAACGCTGGCAGGCACAAGCGTCCTCCCATGTGTTTCCGTTGTTCTTGTCCGTCTGTAGTCTGAGTGCTTCCAAATTCCACTCCGTTGAGACACTGGTATCAGTACAGGCTACCTGTGAGGCTGCATAGTACCGACCGGGAGGGCGGCCAAAGAAATCGCCGATGTAGCCGAGAAGCGCCCGGCATTCCGCAGACGACATGCGTGCGTTTCTTGTCACCTCCGCATCAGATGGCAAACATTACAAAATAAAGCGCCCATAAAAGCCCGCGCTCCGTGTGTCCACCAGTCGTCGTTCCCCAGCCGCCACCATGTCGGAATCGGAAGTTCCCGCTTGCCTTCAGCTCATGGACTACTGCGCTCAGTACGCGGTGGATTGTTACGTCAAGGCGCTGGCAAACGATCTCAGCGTCCCTTGTCCCGACCCAGTCACGGACGACGGTATCCCGGAGGGCTTTCGGATAGAGCTGAGGATCCTTGCGCACCGCTCGGCCCAAGCTATCCGAAACACTTGTAAGCTGAGCGAGGCCTTTCCTTCAGTCATACTTATCCTGTCTTTCTTTTCCGATCCAGATCATATCCCTTGGGACTCGCTATCGTACGCTGCAGCGGTGGGTGGGCAGGATGGAAAAAACCCGGTATTTGAAGCAGCCTTGCTAGAAAGATACCCCCCCATGGAGCTGTCTGCTGGAATATCTTCGCCCTCGGCTTTCTTAGACGATAATGGAGAAGTGCAGGTGTGGTACTTGCCCGACGCCCTGACAGTGGAGAGACAGGCAAGTTCCCCCACGTCGGCACTTCCGTCGCCTGCTGACTGTGCTCCAGGATCAGATTGCTCAAGCAGCGGCGATCTTGGGACCCGCCCTGAATTCGCACGCCCCCAAGGAAACCGACCCCGGCTCCTGTACCGCTTGGCGAAATTCCGAGGCCCTCTTTGCTTTGAAAGATCGCCCGTTGTACTTTGGGCGAGGGTCTACTACGCTTTCACCCGGATGGCTAGCCCAGGGGTTCGAGGTCAGTCAAGGCGGCCCTTATCTCCCGCCGCATGCTGATACATAATAACGCCCAGGGTGTTCAGGACCGTCTGCATGTGTCGCGTGACCTCGGTGCCGCCCCTGGTAAAGTCGACAACCCCGGTCAGCAGAGCGCCCAGGCATGGGTGGGGGAAAACATCGAACTTGGGCTTCTTATATCGTCGGCGTTAGCTATTGCGCATCCGGAACAGTACGAGGCCACCAAGCATGCGCTCGCAAGCCTTGCCAATCTAGAGCATTTTGATAGGCATCTGGAGACATGGGCGTTTGCCTTCAACGTGGTCACTATCATCGCCAACCGCCTGACACCCTTGCATCGAGACAGAGCTAGCGGCGCTCGCGAGCTCTTCGACGCTCTCTTGAGCATCGGAGGCGGCTTGCACACGACCTTGTCCTTACCTGGGCTCGGCGCCCGTTTGCAGTATGACTCTGGAACCCTAGTGCTCATGTCCGGTTCCATCCATCCACACGAGGTATCGGCGTTCGAGATGGAGCGCCTATGCGTCGCCTGTTATGCACGTCCGGCGGTGCTTCGGCGGCTTGGTCAGAGGCACCCTCACGCGCCCACCGCTTCTGGTACTATGCCTCCGGGCTGGTGGGAGGCCCTGCAGTCCCTTCCATCCGTAGCGCCATCGCCTCCGTCAATCTAGAGTATACCGCCTCGGCGTTCCGGCGATGATTTTTTTGTAATCTCAGAATCATTCGGCGTACACGGCGCACAACGCCCCCCTTTACGCAATTCCGTCTGGCCGTCGTACATATGCTCGGTTCTCAAATAATCTAGACAGTCGAATGACCCTACTTGACAACAGGAAGACCGTATATAGTACACGGGTCAAGGAGAGCGCCACAGCCGCTCTTACTGTAACTCAGACGAAATAATGTCTCGCACTTCGCCGTTGAAAGCCGCCTTCGCCTTCGCCGCCAAGTCCATCCAGGAATGTCGCATCTCCAGGGCATGCGCCCGATGCCCGGCGAACTCATCTATATCTCCCTCGGAAGCAAGCGGTAGACGGTAGTGTCGTTGACGCCATGCTTCTGCCAGAGCGGAATATCCCAGGAAGCACGTCTGCATCTCTCCCTCCAGCATGTAAACCTCCTCCTCGCAGCGAACATACGCACACCGCGCATTGATCCACCTCGTTCTGAAGACTATATGTACAGATGAGCGGCAGCATGGTATGGGTACGTGATTGGGAGCTCACAGTCGCCTATAAAGGTCTCGTCGTCTAGAGGTCGACGCCCTTCGTCTACATCCATGCGATCTGGGGCATCAGGTTCCCGCATCCTCCAAAACCAAGGCAACTGGAACTTTCCCTGCGTCCGCGTATTGTTGTACATATCGTACGTCGCCGTTGTGCATTTGATGTCCTCCGCCCTTATGGGTCGATATCTTGTCAGAAGGGCCCTCTGTCGCACTTGGGCGTCCGGGGCGTCATCCCAGAATAGACGAGCCAAGCGCTTCACGCCGTGATTATAAATTGCAGCATGAACGCGGACATCCTTATTCTGCTCGCGGGTATGTAGCCAGGCCTTCCTGCGAGCGACGTAGTTGTTCGAGTTTTTGCCCTTACTTTTGTTTTGTCGAAGTTGCAGGCGATACGATTGCGCCTGGTCCACAACACCCTCCATCACCTTTCGTATGCGCATGTCCAGGCGGGCGATTCATAGTTCCAGCTCCACATCCATAGCTCGCAGTTCAGTTGCAGTTATTCCGTCCTTGCGCCGACGACTGTCAGGGCGGGACGATGGGACATCAACGGGCTTGAACTCGGCGAACGGTCGAAGGTTATATCAGTGTTGAACTATATCGTCGTCATCCCACTCGTCTTCAGGGAGGAGCTTAGCGAGCCTGGCGCCGGCCAGGTCGTCGTCTGCCAGGTTATCTCCCCCTAAGAGAATGCACATCTCGCGGTTTGCCTTGATACGCCTGTTGTTGAAACGCGAACGCGCGATGGCCGCGGTTCGTCGATCCTCAGCAGAGGTGCCCCAGTTGTCGCCGCGAGCTTGCATTTTCAGGCTGTCAAGTAGGTATTAGCGCGCTCCTTGACTGCGAGATGCAATAAAGCGATCACCCATCCTCCTCAAGATCCAGGCCTGCGCTGATGGCTCTGACAACAGCCACCGGATGATCGCCCCTACTCTCCTCGTTCAAAAGGCGGATCTCAACCTCCTTGGGGTCCGGACCTACGTGCAGAGCCTCAATATACTGATCGACTAGATAGGTAGAGGGGTGCTTACCTTGTTCTATGACATCCACCCAGAACTCATCTGCAAAGTATGGGTCCTGCACACGTTTCCTTTCTAGCCTGAGTCGGTCCTGCTCCCAACGTTCGATGTCGTCCGCATCGCAAGACAGCCCAAGCCTTTCACAGTGTTGCTGGCGCTCATGAAGCTCCTTGGAGAACTTGCGATGCTTGCGCACCAGAGACTCCACTGGGAAGTTCGATCAGTGTTTTTGTCACGTTACCCTAGACACGGACATACCCATTCGAATGATCTTGCCATGGTTCACGTCGTTCATGTGCATGTTGATCTTCTCCTCGCGTGCTGCTAGGGACATCCCTCTGCAGGATTGCAATATGGAATTGAGTAGAGCCCATAGAGTCTCAAGAATTTCGCCATCCACGATACCGGCGCGAGGAGAATAGAGAGGGGCGAATCGCCGATAACAGTCGAAGACGTGGCCGTATATATGCCAGACGCCAACGCCCTGCAAGAGTTCGCGGAACTCTGGCCACTCGAGCCCACTATGACGAAAGCGCTCCTTCAGATGAACACCATATCGGCACCAAATGTCGTAAAGCAACTGAGCGCGACGAATCTGCTCAGTGATGGTATGCTCGAAGGCCTTGCAGAGACTGTGATCAACCGGATGTTGTCTTCGGTGGAAATGAGCCTGTGAATGTGACACAAATAGGAGGACTCACGCCTCCCCCAAGTCAAAGTTATTCGTGCCGTTCGCACAAAGGCATCCATGCCTCGAACAAGCCCAAGACCCTATCCCCTTGATGTCAACGACCTTGCTCCTCGTTTTACCCACACTTGCAGCAGCCTTGTGCTGGTGGCAGGGTCTGTCATCCTTGTCCTGGCTGGGATTTAGTAAAAGAGTTTTGTTTATCATTCTTTGGATGGAAACAGAGAGCACTGACCAGGTCGGGTAGTATGCGCTTGAGCGACCGGTCATCAACCGCCTTCTTCATATGCTCTGCCACTACATCCGGGTGATTGAAGAAGCCTGTCCCGGGATAAAAGGGCACGTTGTTTCCAGGTATCCTTGAGATGGTATGATCACCGCTGAAATTCCCATCGTAACAGAGGGAAACAAATAGCCGCCACTCGTCAGGATTCTCCTCCCATTTTCGCGGAATGTTGTTGAATTCCGGGGTCTTGCGGGGGCAAACGACACATTTCCACACCAACCCTCCGGCGGGAGGATCCTTCCAAGACTGTAAGGTCTGCGTAGCGTAGCCAAAGTCAATGAGATTTTGGATAGCGGTGTACTGACGAGTAACGAGATTCATCTCGTGGTAGCGGTTCTATTCGTCCACGTCAAGATCATCCTAAAGACCGACGTCCTCCAGCCGCGGAATAGGAACGTACCGGCGCCAGTCTAGGTTCATGCGGCTCAGTGTATCTCCGGACCTTGCGCATATAGGCTTGTGTAGACGTCTTGCAGACGACATCGTCGACGACGCGGTGCTCCAAGCCTTGCAAGGTGAAGGCTGTGGACGGGGAGTCTTGAGAGGCGGGAAATAGACCGCCGTACTTCAGAAGCTGTTCGTGCTCTGCCGGGGCGCCTGGACACTTGCAGAAGGCGACGCCGATACCGTGAATGCTGTCGGAATGGACGACGATCATCGTTTTAAACCCGTACAAGTCCTTAGTGGGGATCGCCGATTTTCCCGCCTCCCTCACCACCCCGGCCTCTCTGAGATCGGACGGCCGAGCATTTTCGCCGGCATCGTCATCGCCATCATCCAAGGGCCCCAGCGGTTGAAACTCGTCGGCGTCTGAAGGCCGCGACAACATATCGACACCCTCCCATTCGCCTTCATCCAGCCTTCTCGAACCGTAGAGAAGGTCGACATCGTCGTCAGGGTTCGGTGCCGTTCTGAGGTCCTCCTCCGAGACATCCCGGCGACGCGTAGTCCCCGCGTCCAAGGTGCTCGTTGAGAAACTGCCATATGCTCGAGGCTCTCGGACATCCACGGCGGCCATATCGGCGGAGAGACCGGGGTTCTGAGGGCAACACCGGTGGACTTCATCGAGGGAGGCGCCGGCGCGGGGACATAAATGAATCGCCACGCCGGCGTCTCGTAACCACGCCTTTCTATAGTGCTGGCCGGTCCACCAGCCGACGAGATGATACGGACTTCTCCAATGGTACGCGCGCAAACAGCGGGTGCAAAAGTCCCTCTGTACTACGCAGTGTGCGCATCTCCACCTGCCGATCCCGGGTTCAAGGCAGCTGCTGCAGCGCAAGTCCATGGGCGGAGCATACCGAAAGGCTATGACGAGGTGCGAGTACGACCTAGCGAGCCTCTTGCTTTCGAAATTCTGCATATAGTCTACATACGTCTGGAATATGATTCAGCCCGGTCCGTTTGAAGCCAGCGCTATGGCCATACGAACCTTTCCCTGGCTAGTGCGTTCATCTGGTCGGTCTCTACCAATATCGGCCACGTCATCAGCGCTGAGCGGAAAACCGTGCTCATTGACCATGGTGTCGGCGCCGAGATTGTCCAGAACACCAGCAAAGTTTTCTTGTAGGCCAACTACAGAGTTGCTGCCCTGTCCAGGGTGAGATTGCTGTGAGACCCTGGCTGGCACAGTAGCTGAAGGACGCGCATTCGCTTTGATTGAACGAGCTTCCGCTTTCCGCCATACATCCCCACCATCGCCAAAATCTGGGTCGTAATCCATAATCTTCTTCTTCTTCTTCGTAGGTCGAGCTGTCGCTGGAGCAACCAGTCTATCGCCCGGAGTCCTATGGCCATGCTGAGGGGCCGGGGGACGGTTGGCGTTTCGTGTATTGTTGGAAGTACTGTAGACGTATTCGTCGGGCATTGTGCACGGGCGGTGATGGTTGGGAAGAAGGCTCACAGCTGCTCACAGCCTTGCCGTATGTGGTTAGCAAGCTATGTCATACATACATGTTTCCACGGTTTAGTTTTCACAAGGCAGTGCCGCGTGCCGGCCTTGCTGAATTGTTCTAAGGGAAGAGCACAACACAAGCATGGATTTCTACATATAGAACATTACAAAGTGCTTTTGCTGCACACTGATCGATCACAATTCATAACTCCCAGCTGATCTCATGACCCCCAGCAGCTCTGCGGTCTGCCCTACCGTTCACCTTTAGGCTGAGGTGAGCACGGAATGCATCGATAGATACATCTCGTGCCTGATGGTCATAATGGGGCACAGCAATGCTTTCAAGCTGTAGGCAGCGCCACCCCTCTAAGCCGTTGTATTCAAGGCAATGAGCAAGGCTGTCAAGGTCCTCTGGGGTCACCATTCCATGAGGGATCGTCAGGGGCTGCCTGGCCGCGGACAGAGGACCATGGGCGAGGATGGTCAATCGCCTTATGGCGGGAAAGCTCCCCAATAGAGCCGCCCAGCCCCGCCAATCTCTCAGAGTGTAGGACGAGGGCGACACCACCAGATGTTCGATCTCGCTGTTTCCGAGAAACGGGGTGGCAATTTCGCCACAAGTAGTCACCGCCGTTAGATAACGCACGGTCTCGTATAACGCGCGCTCTACCTCAACGCTCTCACTACCGCAAAGGTCGGCCTCTCTCAGGCTGATGGATCGCCGGGCGGAATCCTTGGAAGAAAGCGCCGGGGCACAACGCACCCCTCGCGAGGTATCGGCGAGCATCTCCCTGACCGCCTCGAGGGAGGATGCAAAAAAAACCGAAACCCGCTCCGGAATGTTGCATTCAGGTTGGTCCCGGTTAACACATTCCGACGACGCATCGGTGTTGATGACAATCTCCACAGCAGCGACACGCATCGCGTGCCACAGTGAGACTTCCCTGCGATGGAGAACGGCCGGGTCATCGAAGATTCCGGCGCTCTGCTCCGGTGCATGCAAGCATGCGGCGTAGCGCCAGAGTTTATCGGCTCCGTTGTTAGGGTTAAGACCAGAAGCGCCTGAGAACAACTCGCGTGTTGGCCGAATACCGACGGCGTCGTCTGCAAAGGAAACGATCGGTTCGAGATGGATGTCGATCTTGGGTGACAGCCGCAGGCGCTCGAGGACTTGTGCACCGTTGTCTATTAACATGACAAGGCGCAGATAACGCAGCTCGGGCAGGTCGACCGTATCTGACATGTCCGCGTCCAGAATATCATCCTCGGTGGTGGGGTTGAGCTGCATGGCGGTGTTACCCAAGATCAGAGTAAGACATTGAAGACGAGAACAGGTGTCAAGGGCGACGAAGAACTCGCGGCGAATGATAATCGTGTATGTCAAACGATTCAGAGGAAATCGAATGGATAGAACAGCAAGGTTGGGGCCGTACAGGAAAGCCGGCACGTTTGTGACCAGGCAGTCCCGGATGTTGGCGCTTTCCCAGGTTTCCAGGACGTCGCAAGCCACTTGCGGGGTAACGTCCATCGAAAGATGAAAGCGCTGAAGAGGCCCCTCACCGTCGTGCAGGTACGAGAAGAAAGGCCTCCAGATCGATGTTTCAAACTCGGAGCGACTCTCTCCGGGGATCTTGACGTGGACGTCGATGAGCGAAGGGTACCAGGCGAAGACAGGAGGTTGCAAATGACTACAAACCGCCGCCACTAGGATACCGCCGGGGTAATGAATCCGACCGCCGACGGCTCGAGAATACGAAGGGGCTCCCTCAGGAGGACCGGCGCGTGCTACGAGTCGCCCGTACAAGGTGCTCTCTAGCTGCCAGAGGAGCCGGTCCTCGCGCAGACACGTCGCAAACTTCTTGCAGACTCGCAACATGTTCTGCAGAAATGACGGATCCCGTATCGGGCGGTTTTCGTCTCGTAGACAATACGAGACCGTCCCAGCACTCCCAAAGCACTTCAATCCCCTGGGAACGGCGGCGGAAGGCAGGTCATCCGGTTCCACGAAAGGATCAAATACGCCGTTCAACCACATATTCTGGCCCCAGTTGGCAATCATGCATATTACTTCAGGAGGCATGTCGATGACATTGCGGCGAGAAGAAATGAGATCGGACATGGTGGGATGGAGGAGCGCGAAGGAACCAAACAAGACGGCTTATATCTCAGCACACCCCATCCGCGTTCATGATGGGATCAAGTGACAAGAACAGCCACTGATGGGCAAACCGTACGAATCGACCTTCTGCGCATAGTGCCTTAGTTAAAACGGAGGCTTTCGCTGGTGCAGAAAGGGGTCCCTATAAGCAATGCACCCTCATCTTGCCAGCGCGTCTGCCATTTGAGCATCGGGTCGTAATGGGGACCAGGGTATCCACAGCCGGCGGGGAGCGGCGCTTGCAGAGAGGCGGGAACGAGAATTTCTTTCTGCACATTATCTAGTGCAGACACACAGAACAGGGCGTAGTATAGCGCGATCTCCTGGAATAGCTCTTTGGGCAACGAAGTCAGAGACGCAGGAATGCGGGTCAAAGTCGTAGATGGACTGTCTACGTCCTCGGGCTCCTTGTATAACGCAAGCAGGGACATGATGGGAGCGCAGGACAAAGTAACTGCCGCCATGGACACGGCCCCTCGAGTACCTAAAATTGGAACACAAGGTGCCCCTGACACATCACCCGTCGGGGCCCGGCCTGCAACTCATCAAAGTCTCGTGCGTCGGGGAGCATCACGCCCACCGCCCTCTTTGACGCTCTTCGATTTTCCCGTATTCGTGCAGCAGGAGAACGACGCATGATCGTCACTCGTCTTCTGCTACGACGACGAAGGACCCCTGGCCAACATGCGGCGCGAGGCAGGAGAAGTTCGGATTGAAGACCTTGACAAACCCCAGCCGCACCACCGAAACTCCGGAGCTATCGCCGATTCACTTATCGCAAAAGATCCAGGCCGCCATCACACGCGACGGGTATGATGCAACTTCCCCCGACACTGCGGACGGACCCATTGGATCTGTCGTCGCTGAATACTCGCCAGTAATAATTCGACACCGTGTCGGGGACTTCTATCTATCGCCGATGACGTCCGATAGTGACACGCACTTCGCAGGCGCGGTACTTACACGGCACGGCTCTTGAAGCGCCGATCGGCGCCAGTGATGCAGGACGCAGTACGACCGGCATGACCCCGCTTTCCTTTGAGGCGGCTGCATACCGATGAACGAGGTCTCCATTCTGGCGAAAGTTCAACCGCAAAGCCACCTCTGCCACGTGTAGACCGTCGCGTATCTCGGCGGCGACGGCGGAGTTAGTCGACACGATGCATGATGAACTTATAAGGAAAACATCGGCCTTCTGGTGAATCGGTTCCGACGTCAATACGTCAGGATTCGGGCAGGTTCGAGTCCTGCTATGGCCAGTCGCATCTTCTGGTCGGAATTTTGTCGACTTCGGTACCTCATCCTGCTAAGCAGAGTCTCTCTCTCAAAAACATGGGCTAAGCCGCTTTCCGCCCATATGGCGCCTGCTTCGAGCGGCCCGCATCTTGCTATGCATCAACCGAGTCCTCTGTCTTTACTGCATCAACCGTCTCCTCCTCAGCCTCTTCAAACACAAACAGCAGTCGCAAGTCAGGCTTAGCGTCGAGCTGCCACGTCGGGCGTGGCGTGGCAGGGCTGTAGGGCTGAACCTTGTGCTGAGTACGGAATGCCGCAGTCTCTGCAGTGCCGCTACGCAGTGCTCGCGCGGCACCAGGCACTGGGCGATTTGTGCACGGAGCGCCGGCGCTCGTATCGATGAATCGTTGTCCCGCAAGAGCGCGCCGTCGTACATCGGCGAATTGCCGCACTGGAGATGGCGGTTTTGAGTGACTAACAAACTTACCAACGGCATATTGTCCAGTTTGGTGAATCGGATTCCGCGTTGGGTAAAAACTCTTCGTGTTTGGAATCTGTGCAGGTTCAATTCCTGCTCACGAGGGTGGGCTGGTGACTCAGTTCCTGCCGCGGATTTATGACCTTTTCGTCAGCTAACCTTGATAGGGAAACACCGTTGAAGCTCGTACCTACCACAACGGGTCGCGTATGCCCTCGACCGGAGCGAACGCGATGTGCGCCGAGGTTATAGTTGGCGCCGGATGTCAGGACGCAGAGGCGATGCCGCTTGCATCTAGCATAGGTGGTCATCTTCTCGGGATCTTCAGACTCACGTTGCCTGGAGAAGAAGAAGACGTACTGAAAGCGCTGCAGTGGAGATGTATGGTCGACAAGTGCTAGTGCTTCAAATATATTGGTACAGGTTACGGGTACAAGTCATACAATGTACGAAGTGAGGCAGAAGGCCCCGAAGGAGAGGGATCATACTTAACAAAGAAGACGCCGAACCTCACGAATCTACGTTGACCATACTATATCTGCACGAAGCTCCATTCTCGGATTACGATATCGGATCTCTTGGTTCCACACGCCCCACACTGCGGTTGTATGGTCCCAATTCGGCAGCCGGACGTACTCCAGTGATACATCTCGCTTCACCCAGCAAGCCAACTCCTCGACGAGATTTCGGACGGAGGAAAAAATCGGGTTTCGGACACCATAAAGCACCAGAGTGTGTAGGTTTGGGAGTCTTCGCATCAAGTCCTTGTGGTTATTCACAACCCTCGCTCTCCCGCCGCATTTCTCGATGAACACCTCCACCGCCGAGAGATCGACAGAACGATCAAATCCCTTCAAGAAAGCCTGGAACACGGATTGCGAATGGACGCGGGCGTTGTAGGAGAATCCGCTCCCCACGACCGCCGGGAACCTCCTCATCGTGGCGGTCGTGTGGAAACGGACGGTGAAAGAGTATCGCCGTGCGGTCTGCCTGGGATCCCTCTCCGCCCAGGCTTCTGCCTCCGTCTCGGCAAAGGTGAAGCGTATGTACTCCGGCCATGCATCGTCTGTGTCTGGGGCGATCTCGTGATAGTCGAGAATCACAGCCTTGCAGGGCGGAAGACCGTTCCAGCCAAGGCAGTTCCACGCGATATCCGCGACCTCGGAACGCAAATCGGCTTTCGTCTGGTACTCGCGCCGTATAACGATGTCGGTGTGAATCGAAGCATTCTTCGGGACGACCATTCTCTCATACAGGTACATGTAATTCGGCAGAGAGTCGCAGATGAGCAAGAAATCAAGCTCATGCAGCACTATGGACCTCAAGGGCGGTATGGCGTTGTGAATTTCAGGGACCTCAGGGCTCTCCAGCGCAAGCTGCAGGGTGATCTCCTCCAACAGGGGACACCTAGCCAAGACCCGGGCCATAACATCGACGGGAATGGTCACGTCCGGAGTCTCGCTGCCGACGTTAAGCCATCTCAACAGCGGGCCACAGGCCAAGAAGGTGGAATTCAAAGCCCGGGATCTTGTGAGGTTCAGGAACTCGACGACGGGGTGCGGCCGGACATTGTTGAACCGCACGGCTGCGTCGAAACGCAGCTCAAGGGTCTGGATGGCAGAAGAGTCGAGCAGCGCATCTTTGATCAGGTCGGGCATGGGCTGCCCAGAACGGTGGCAGCAGGGCAACGTGAGCCTGATATTGGTGGCGTGACGCATAAGCCCATACATTATTTTATCCGCAATATGCTCGCACTGGCACAGTCCAAGTCCGGGCCAACACTCGAGTCTGAGGGGGATGCCGGGTCGAACGCGGATCCACTCGAGAGAGCACGGTAGGAAGTAGGGGAGCATGAGTCCGACGTGCGACCAAAAGTCATGCGTGCCAAGGAGCGAGTTTCGCAATTTCCGGCAAATTGACAGCAGGGAAAAGACGGGAGAGTCGTGAGGGTTCGGGGACCTCTCGTAACAATATTGCGACTGGTCGCTCAGCATACCCAAGGGGCTATGGCAGGACGCCTGAGGTGTGCAGCTGGCGACGCGAGCTCCATCTTGCCAGCGCGTCTGCCATTTGAGCATCGGGTCGTAATGGGGACCGGGGTTTCCGCTGCCGACGGGGAGCGGCGCCTGTAGTGAAGCGGGAACCAGGATCTCCAATTTCTCGTCATCTGAGGCTGAGACGCAGGACAGGGCGTAGTATAGCGCGATCTTCTGCCATAGCTCCTTGGGCAACGAAAGTAGAGACATGGCGGCGGTGTTCAAACTGATTTTCCAAGGAAAACCCGCATCTGTAGCAGTTCGGGCGTAGCCGGAATTAAATTGATCTATGGGACCGCCGGGCATCTCACGCTCGCGCAGAAGCTCCACGGAAGCCGACCTCCGACTCACCTCGGGCGTGAGAGGCCTGCGTGGCTACGCCCGCCGGCTCACGCCTCATTTACGGGTTTAACAACGGCGTACCGAGGAGCGCCGAGGTCACCGCAACCGCGTCTGATCAGTTTCGACGGGAATGCGGCGCATATTGAGCGCCCGAGTCGGGGCGGGTCAGCGCCTCGGCGCGTTGACGAGGCTGAGCAGATCGCCGATGCCATACATTCGGAAGCCCCACATCGGGCCCGCAGTGGGCAACCGAAAATCATTGATCGAACAAGTTAAGCTGAGGTCATATACATCGTTAAGTCGAATTCCGCGATTACAAGTACATTTGCCGAGAACGAAGCGCGACGACCTTGGAAGAACGCAACCGCACGAGACCATGTGCCAGACACACATCTAGGCCACCGCCACAGGACCTTGGATGGCCTCGAGGATCAACTTGTTCTGCACGGCAGACTGCCGGGCATATTCTGACGGAGTGTGAATGGCTGTGCAGATGAAGTTTGAAAAGGCCAGCATACCGTCAAAAGCCTCCCGAAGTTGCTTGAAACCCTCGTCGAACGAGGTCTTCACCGCCTCGCTCTCCGTGTGGAGTGTGGATGTAACGTCGTCGAGGCGGTGCTTGACAAGCTTTAAGCTCAAGGCCTTGGAGCGCCGATCCGCGTCTGCGACGGTGGCGTTAAGGGCCTCGCGCTTAGCGGCGACGGAGCCAATGCGACGGTCCATGTTCTTGTTCATCAGCTCGAGTTGCTTGGCGATGCCTCTGATGGCGCCTAATTACCAATGAGCGCTGACGGCAGCGCGATCAATGCAGTGGCAAACCCACCTGTAGGGATACGAGCTTTGCCTGGAGCCCGCGGACGCACGCCGCGTACCTCGCTAGCAGCAGGGGCCTCAGTGGCAGCAGCGGGCCCATTAAGGGCGGCAGGTGCAACCTGAGATGAATTCTTGTCAGAGGACATGACGGGAGCTGGTAGGAGGCTGCCTGCGAATCTTGAGATCCACCCTCTATATATACCTGAATCGGTGCGGATCAAACGCGGCGGATGACGGTCCGGCCGGGTTGCAGGATTCAGTCTAACTCATGCAGTGACACAGATCCCCACAGTCTACTATGCAGGCTTTTTAACTTCCGACTAGCTCCGGTTTTGTTATTTCGACAGTTCACACCATCTCGACATGCGTGCGCCGTACGTAATAACTTCGCCGCCTTTGTTCGAGATGTCGAAATGCCGATTGACACTAGACAACGGGTCCCTTGCGACGGCTCATCAAGCGCAGTTAGTTCTCACACGTTCTGACACGTCTCAATACTTAGACATGATTACATGGACCATCGCTTACACAGGCAACACAAGCTAGCATGGTGAGGACGCCGCCATCTACCGATATCCACTAACTTGAACATTATCGAAGGTTGACAGCTGACCAAGAAACGATAGGCCAAGTTCTGCCAAGGTGCGCGAGTGTTCGTGTAGGCACTTTTGCTCGGCCTGCCTTTTTGGGCGCAAACATGAGGTCATGGAATGGCCGCGACACGGCGATGGCGACCACGACCTCGCGCTACACCGGAACAAGCGCACTCACAAACAGTATACCTGGACACTGAATTTCTGCCTGCACCGAGCCCTCAGCTTCGTAACTCGGTACATCGGCTGTCCGCAGATGTTTCTCCCATAGATATCAATGAACTTTCTGAAGGGAAGAGCTCGCGATGTCGTCGAAGTCCGGACTGGCATCAATCGTGGCAGGCCTCGTCTGCACAGCCTTCTACTCGTCTGGGAACGTCGTCCACGGACATCGCAGGCGCTGTTCTCATGCATCACTTCTTCCATGCAGATGACCGTACTACGGCATAATAATACACGGGCGGTCTTCTTTCATCAACTTTCCAATCCGCGTGCCAATCGCCTTCAGCCCATTATCCATCCCCGCCGATTATGTCTCTCTCTCTCGTCCGACTTGTACAGAACGCCGGTCCTCGTGAGCGGGCCATCTAATTCATTTTCGCCTTCTGGGGCTCACTCACCCTTTATCCAGGTCTGTTTCTAGACTGTCGTCGAAGCCTTGGGTGAAGGGCTGCGTTAAGCGCTGAGACCTAGCGCCAACCTGCAACGGCGCTCCGTCCGAGCAGCGGTGCTCGATTCGAGTGACGGTCCCCACGGTCCCTCATACAACCCCGGTCCGTCGCCTCCCGTGAGACGACTATATATCGCCCATTCGTAGAGGCCGGAAGCGCCGTCTCTCTGTCGCTGCCACCATGGGCGACGTTGTTATGGACATCGACCCTGCCCAAGTCGGCGCACAAGACATTGTCGATTTGATCGATGAAGGGGTTGTTGAAGGTGCGCCGTGCCACGTCGCCGTTCGGCGTTTGAACTCATCGCTTTGTTCCAGATCTCCTCAACATACCCGCTCAGCTCGGCACTCTCAACGACCAGCTCGGCACTCTGTCGGAGGGCATCGAGGCCCTCCTAGAGCACAACTCCAGCCAAGTGCGGCATACCACTGCCGTCGAAGAGATCCAATTGGAGATCCTCAACCAACTCGAAAACATCAATGTTGGGCTGAGGCACGAACTCAGGACCATCGATATGACCGTTCGGGAGGGCCTGCGCGACCTCCTCCGGTCCATGAACGGTATGTGGCGCGCGCGCTGACTTGGCTAAAATTTACCTCGCGCTAACTTGACGGCAGAAATCCGGAGGGAGCAGCAGAGGCTCCTCCGGGCGCTCCAGCAGAACGCCGGCGCTGCGCCCACCCAGCCGCCAGGCGGTCCCGGCTTTGGTGGGGGTCCCGGCTTTGGTGGGGGTCCGGGCTTTGGCGGCGGCTTTGGCGGTGGTGCTGGCGGTGGTGCTGGCGGCGGCGCCGGCATCGCCGTGCACTAAAAATTCGTGTCGGCGATGTGCTTCTGTTCGCCTCCGGATGTCCAATGTGCCCGTTTCTTCTTGATTTGAAATTGATGTTTTGCGCACCCCTGTCTTTGTGCCCGGGCATACTCTAAATGCGTCTACGGCCATGTAAAAAAAAAATCTTTAAGCACATGCGTAAGTCAAGCTGCCAAATATCGACGCCGCGATTGTACTTTCCCGCTCTTCTGGAAAATTAAACATGGCCACGTGCTGGCGCAGAGGAAGATCCATTTGAAATCGCCACTGACGCCGCACCTGCACACGTTCCAGAGCGGCCCTCCGTTCCACGCGGTCTTGAGCTTCTTTTCACCAAGAACATCTTTCCTGGCCGGCGATGGAGCGCCGAAGCATCAGGACCTGTCCACCTGTCGAGACGGCCTTTGCTTCCAACCGCCATTATGGTTAACGTCTCGCTCTCAGACCGAAAACCCATCTCAGACTTTACCACCGCGGTGGACGTTCTTCTGGAGACCCAGAACGAGCTACAGGTCGACCTCCGGGTCCTTATCCGACTTCTTCAGACCTTTCTT
Source organism: Peniophora sp. CONT (assembly GCA_001632445.1). Lineage (NCBI taxonomy): Eukaryota > Fungi > Basidiomycota > Agaricomycetes > Russulales > Peniophoraceae > Peniophora > Peniophora sp. CONT. The sequence continues at coordinate 19,040 of KV424771.1, read as the reverse complement.
GGTCTTGAGCATGCCCAAGTCCTCTATCCTCGTGCCTCTGATTACTCCAGCCTCAGCGTTCTCCAGCAGCAAATAACACTGGCCATAGACTCGATGGGGGCCAAAACGCTGGGTGGAGCGGTGCGTTGTCTTAGGGATACCGTTCTGACGCTTTTGCTGACGGCATGCGCTACCTAAGAAGCTGAAGCGTGTGCTCCCTGTGATCTCAACACTGTACGATCTGTATCTTCTACGTCTGGATGCCATCGCCGCGCAGCAGGTCACTTCGTCAGGTTCAAGACTCCACCATCCCCCGGCCGACCTCTCACTCCTTCCAAGCGCAGAACTTGTGGACGCAGGGCGACGCGTTGAGCTCTTGCGTCCAATCGATGACATCGTGCACTATTACTACGAGGCCCTCCAGAAGGGCACGCTCACGCTCGCCCATCCTGCCCTCGGGGACATTGTGAACTTTGCGTATTGCATGGTCTCGCATCATGGCCCGGATCAGCTGTGAGTCGAGTAGACTTTTGCTACGTTTGCCGATCTAAGACAAGATGTCAGGGTCAGCGGTCAATCGGCGCCCGTCTTTTTCCCGGGCCTACGTCGCCGGGCGTCGCGCGAGCTCCTAGCATTTGTCTATCTCTCGACGCGATACAAGGCCATCCCGGACGCGATTTCCCCATCCGAGGTCCTGCAATGGGCAGAGAGCGCAACGGATCCCTTTTTCGGCGCAGAGGAACAGGGTTCCTTTATGCGCCGTTTATTTCCATCCAAAGATTTCGATCCCGCTCAGTATCGCAGGCTGCCGGCGCTGACTGCACATGCCCTTCGATCCCCGTACGACGTCTGGCCAGACCTTCGAGGGTGCTGTCTGGGTTGCGGGATGGCACATGCCAGGTATACGTGCTCGCTTTGTGGCCTGATGAAGTACTGCAGCGCCGGCTGCCAAAGGAGGTCAGTCTTCCCATGACAATGTCCTCTTTATCAGCATCTAATTACTATCAGTCATTGGAAGGCGTGCCATCGAGCGGCATGCTCAATGTACCGTTTTCTCTCATCCTAGTCTCATTGCCTTAACATGTTTTTGCGTACATACCCCTTCCCGCCGAGTCTTGTTGTTTTTCACACTTTCTCTCTGGCTACTGGTGTGATATTTAGTTTGTTTCTCGAGTACATGGTCCCAATGCATTGCTTTATACTTTGCAAAATCCGTCAAATTTTTGTTATAAAACTGAGCGGGATGCACAAGACGTAGGAGCTCATGCAAGGTCATCAGGTGAATACTGTATGATTTCTCATGCTTCGCCGCAGGCTTTGACCTCCGACAGCTGCACCGACAATCTGGACCGCCGTAGAAGGGTGAATTTCCCTCGTTCGAGACCCGTTTGTAGGCTAATTTATTGTATACGAGGGCTCTTTATGTAATCTTTGGAGCCTGCAAGTGTACAAAGCTGTAGCGGCCACGAGATTTAGGCCATTCGAAGGCTCGGCAGCAAGGAGAAAGGTATGAGCAAAATATCATCAGCGCCCGAATTCGTCGCGAGACACGGATTTCGCCGGCGTTGCGAGCTTCGGATCTCGGAACTTCCCGAAGGGGAATCCCGTGGCTTATCCGGCCCTTCTGCCATCTCTGATGGCGAAGATGGCCCTGCTACTATCTTATTACAACATGTCTCCGGCGCTGATTCCGCCCACCCTCCGTCCTGTTTGCACCCTGCGTCCATCGCCTAGTCTTTCACCCCTCTCTGCTCAAGAAAGATGTCTTCTCTTAATGCGCCCAAGGTCGAGCTTTCGGCGTTTGGATGGAATGCCGCGCTCGCTGCACACTGTAGGGATATGCTCCTCACGTTACAGCGTTACAAAAGAGACGATCTCCAGTTCATCATAAACGTTATCGACCAAATCGAGGTTGCGGAGGGGTCGATCGTCGCCACAACACTGCCCCCTATCGACGTCTTTCCCTCACGAGAGGCGCTTATCCAAACGACGTGGCTCGCAATATTTGGCCTGTCGCTCTTCGCCTCCCATACAGATATCGGGGTGCGTAACGAGAACTCAGTTTAAAACGTGATCTATACTCAGGCGCCGGTACCTCAGCTGTTCTCGCGAGCCATGCGGTCTATAAATCAGGTCTACTCGCTGAATGACATGCGCTTCGAAGCCTTGGGCCGCAAAGTGTGGATGGAGTACATACTGGGCGTCAAGAAATCTGACTCGACCTCGGATGGGCCTCGATACCCTCTGGAGGACCTCCGCTGCGGTTGGAATATTGCTGAGGAGTTGGCACCCGTCGACCTCGTCGTCAGTCGCATGTATCAGACTTGGATGAAGCCCGGAACACATCCTGGAATCGGTCACGGCATGCACCCAGACTGGGTTTTGAATGTTTCGAGCGTATGTTTAAATATCACCTCTAACTTTCATCGGCAGCTCGAGTACGTATCCTAACCCACGTGCGTCCGCTCTGTCCTGCTGATTGATTTCCTCGAAGGAAGAGCGGGCAGTCAAGCCAGGACTTCTTTAGTCAGCTGCACCGCAAGGCCTCTCATATGTACCTCGCTTTCATCATCGCCGGGCTCGACCATGAGGCGATTTCGTATAATTTGACAAAGCGCGACGTCCTCCTCATGGCAGAAAGGGCAACGCCGCCTTGCGCCGGAGCACGCGTTCAGGGTCTCTTCATTGTCAGCTTGTTTGGGCATGCCGAGGTTACGCGCCTCACGTACCGCATGAAGTCGCAGGACGTCCGCACCGCCATGCGCCCGCCCACTGAGATATGGCCTGAGCTTCGGGATCACTGTGTCTGGTGCTTGGGCAAAGCTACGAAAGTCTGCGCTAAGTGCCGAAGGATACGGTACTGTAGTCGGTTGTGCCAAAGAGAGTAAGTTGTTCCATACAATTTGAGGTTATATCGGTGTTGATTAGACGCAAAGGCACTGGCGGCACTCTCACAAGCCCGCGTGTTCGTTGTATCGATTCTTGCCATCCGCTCTCCCAGCCCCGACCCCGGCGTCAGACGATGCATGAATGATGTTAACATTTCTCTTGACAATCTACACTTCTTTTCCGCACTTCGCTTCTGCTCCGCCATCCGTCTTGTATACAAAATTCATCTGTTTTCATGCCACAGCTGACGGCTGCAAGCTCGGCCTCGAGATTCAGGGCAATTCCAGCCAGCAGTCGGCGCAAAGATACCGTCGTGCCTTGCGACGCCGGCGCCGCCGGCGGTGTGCACGTATGAACGGTCTGACGGTAACGCACGAGGCCTCCCCATCGGAGCTTGGCAGATTCGACGCAGCCTGTTCAGACTCTGAGCGGACGTCGTAGTTCAAGTGGATGCGCATGCATGCATCTCTCGTTGAGCAGGCTTTTGCATTAAACTTTACGATGACAAGTGAAACAGATAGTACCACGCCGTTGTTGCTACTGCGCCTCACGGGCGCTCATTGTGAGAAGAGCGACTCCATTGGCAATGCGTACCATCACAGCTGTCGTCTCTCATTGTATTGAAATAGTGTCCCTTGAAATAACGTCGGTAACGGCCGGCCTGAACTATACTCTCTCAGGCGCTCCTTGACGGCCACCGTCACCACCAGCTTCCTCAACTCCCCCCTCTGACAAGCTTTGCGCTCTCATTTCTGCCATGCCTCGCCGGCCGCAGTCCTACGGTGAAATTGCCGACACGATTTTGCCGTCGATAGTTCTCAGCGTGCGCGTTCGTGACATGTTGAAAAACGCCGTAGAAGATTTTGTGGCTTTGGAAGTCCGCGAGCACCAGCAGTTCTTCAGAGAGCAAATGGATCGTGTATGGGCAACGCCTATAGATTGGAAGGCTAAGCCACGCGATAGAGAATTTGGGGACCAGTGGTCGGTGAGTACTCATATTTGCGACGGCTTTGCAGGCGTGCTCACCTCTCTCGGCGTTCAAGGCCCTGAAAAGGTACTTCAAGGAGCAAGGGCGCATACGAGGGGATGCACCAGTGCCAGACAGTGTCAGCTGCCGGAGATGGACGGCTCTTCGCGTTTGTGGGCTCGTATATCGCGAAGGCATAGAGCGTATGATATTTGTCGGCACCGGGATGAGACCCGGAGATCGCCGCGGATATCTGGGCCAGCGTTCTCGATGTCGCACCGTTTACTTCTGGAAACTCTCTCGCCAGGACCGCCGTCAGCTCTTTGAAGTAGCCAGTCAGTGGAACAGGAGCGGGCCACCAGCGGAGCAGAAGATGAAGTGAGCGCCCTTCGGAACCGTAATATCCAAACCTGACACCGTGGACATGGAGGAACTACACTCGCAGATTTCGGTCGTTCATCCGCCAGGTTCACGCGACGGCGTTGCGAGACTTTGGTCAGCAGATGGTTACCATCGTGGTACCGGAGATTGGAATGTTCAATCCGCCCAGAGTGTGAGTCCTGCCGATGCCTCTCATCTGGACGTCTTCTGAGTTGTGACAGATACGAGTTCTTCCAGGAGTTCGGACTTTTGAAACAGCCTTTAGTGAAGGAGGTGGAGATGACCGAGACCCTGAAGGCTCTCTTTGGTGTGGTGAATCGAGCCACAGGTTCGTCCATTCGTTCACGACGCTTCTAGGATAAAGGTTGACACATATACAGGTCAGCTCGACGAGGAAGCATATCCGGCCATGTTGCAGGCAAAGTCTAGGTTGAAGAGAAAGATAACGTATCGCATTCTTCCCATGGAACATTTTGTAGGTCGTGATGAGGTAATACTTGACAAGTCCGCATGGGATGAAGAGGTATTTTACACGGAGGCTATCCCGATGGTGTACAGGATAGTCACCACTGCACACGGCAAGCTCTATGATCAGGTCTCCAAATCTCATGTACTCACGCCTGTCCGCTAGCGAACATATCTAAGTATCGTGATCTGGATCCCGTCTGGACGAACTGGGAGGAGATGGTGGACGACGAGTATGTCCTGCAGGACCTTCCAATGAAGCTTCCGACTACTCTGGGCAGAGACCATTGCTTCCGTTACCTGCGTCATTGGTTCAACCTAGGGAAGCTCCGATTTAACAAGTGGAAGAGGAAAAATAGCATCATGATGGATCCTGTGGACTATGAGGAGCGCTGGTGGGCGGACTCTTACAGCGACCCTAGCTTACAAAATGGAGAAGATGATCGTGCCGTGGATTTACCAGCCGCAGCTCTACAGGCCATGAACCATGTTCCGTCAATTCCCGCCTACACTCCCAGCAGCCGCCCTCCCACTCAAGTCACCTCTCAGTACGGTAGCGCAGGTGTCTTGACGCATCGTGTACACGACGCGGACCTTCAAGATGAAGACTGCATTGAGTGGATGGAGGTGCAGCCGGTCTCGGATCCGGACGACCTGCAGCCTCTACTACCGCCGGGCTTGGGCGACCTCGAACGGTTGTCTGATGACGGCTGGGTGCCGCCCTGTTTGGTTCCCCGTAACCCTGAGGCTATGGCTCAATGGTGTCTGCATCGCCTACAGAACATCCCCTCCATCTCCGGGAGATTCAGTAGATCTCTCAGAAGAGGGCTCTGTAAGCTTGCGGAGTTGCCGGTGTGTGCATGAATATATCCGTCGCAGTATGTTCCCTGACTGTCTTCAGCTCGTTCCGAACGCCTTTTTCTCCTTGAAGGCCGCCTCGAAGTATTTGGATGTGCCCAATGGGCTGACTTGGACTATGACCGCAGGCGCCCCTCAGTCTGAAGAGGTGGCGGTGTGGGTGCAATTTCTGAACCGGCGGCCCTGGAGTTTTGAGCATCTGGGTCAGATTAGGTTCTCTGGATTGGAGATGACCTGGACATTTGTGCTCGGCTGTGTCCTGTATTTGCAAGGATATGCGGCAGCCGGTGGCTCCAGTCAAGGCGACGAGGGGGCGGGACATTTTACTCTCGGCGCCAAGTCTTTGAGTTCTATATTCGTCGCCTTTGACGGCGCTATCGAAGCTCTGGCTGACGAATACGCCTACCCCGGATGCCCTCCTTCCATGAAGTACTCGGTCGTCACCACTAGGTCACATTATCTGGCGTACTTGTTTCGAAATGCCGACGACATGCTCGTGAACCTATTGAAGCTTGTGACACGCATGGTAAGTGGCCGGAAGCCCTGCGAGACGAACTGCCGCTCATCTTAGTAGGAGGATGGACCTCTGGACAACGTGACGGTCGTCCATAAAGGCGGGGAGAAGACTTGGATGACGGAGGCGAATGGGGTCCCTTCATGGCACTGGCCGCGCTGCGGTCTTCCGAACGGCTCCCACATGAGGGCGGATCTAGGAAGCCAGATACGCGAATGGCTGGGTTGTGACGACCATCTTGTAGATCGTGCGGCGACGAAAGCCCGCAGTCGAGAGACCGGCCTCTCTGTCATGCTCAAGGCTGCCTTGCTCTATTCCGATCTTCAACATCTCCTCGATGAAGACTGGCAGCAGCAGGGTGCAGAGCAGCTTCGTACTTCCAGCATACTTGACCAGGCTGCTGAACTACGCAACGAACTTTCATCTTGGGCGTTGAGAGAGGTTCGGAGATTAGAGCCGCTTCTTGCACCGGGTGTGACGGAGACGGACGACGACGGCGAGGATGAGGACGAGGATGAAAAAGTCGCGGAGAGCATCGCCCCTCGAGGTCCGTCCACAAAGAAGGGCCATGAATGGACGTCCGAGTCACCGCCTCCTGCTAGTGTATCCGATCCCTTCCAGGCCGTTGACTTGGACGACCTGCACAGCACGGAGACAGTGGGCGCTTTCCGAGCCGCAATGGACGCCGAGCACCTGTCGGCTGCGCAAGTCTACAGCAGACGAGGCCTAGAGAACATTGCAGACGAGCCAATCCGCCGCCAGGCGAACAAGGCGACCCGCGCGCTTCGTTTGAAAGACCGAGGCTTGCCTGCGAATCGTCTCGCCCGTGAGCCCGCACCTCCGCGCCCCGCGCCGGCATTTAACGGCGACGGCGATCTGGAAATGGACGCAAGCGCCGAGTTGGAGAGTGCGTCGCCGCCAGCAAAGCGGCGAAAGACCGAGAACCCTCGTCCACGACGTCTGACGAAAGCGCCTGCCGTTGAGTTCGAGCCGTCTTCAAAAGCACCGCGAACTACGCGTGTATCGGGCAGAAAAGGAGCCGTTAGGCTACCCGCCACCACGGGACGCAGCGCCCGAAACCGGACCGCCTCCGACGGCGATCGTGCGCTTGTAGCCGATATCCCGCGACCTCCTCCCGAACCGCCGACTCGCAGCCGACGACGCCGCCGAAGAAAGGCATCCGAGCAGGGTGGTAGCTCCGCCGAGGATGAGCCAGTTGCTGCCGACAGCGACTCTGATAGCATCCTAACTTTCGACGGGTCGCCGCACCAGAACACTTACGACGAGTCTGATCCCGACATGCCCCGTCGAATCTCCTCTCATTCGCGAGCGGATCGCCGTGGGTCCGCTGTTGGGCGACGGGCCGGACAGGCTGTGCAGGCCGTGCAATTCATGGCTGAGGCGTCGAGTATGAGTGAAGCCGACAGCGAGGCCGTTCGCCAGGCGCAGTCGCCCATTCCTACCGGCCGTCGCCGAATCCTAGCCTTTGTGGAACCGCGCCCACCAGAGCCGATACACCTTTCCGGCGACGCTCGCCGACATGTGTCGTCTGAGCGCGTTCTTCGCCCACGGGCGGCGCCCGCTCCTGAAGGTGATCAGGGTGCTTGCGAAGGCGTAGTGCTTCGAAAGAGGCCTCCGGCACGCCCAGTCCGCAAGAAACCGGCGACTTAGACCGTCACCCTCTTGGGCGTAGAGATGATTTCTGCAGAATTGCATACCGAATCATGTGTAAAAGGTAGACGGAACTTATATATACAATGCGTTCACCGGTTACATAGATGCAATTCCGCAAGACCCTCAACCTTCAATCCGACATGTCGTTGTCACTGTAGTCAGGAATCCGCACTTGAAGCGGCACCGGCACCTGGGGAAGGCCCGTTGCTTCTTCGTAACGGCGCTGGGCAAGAGTGGCCGACTCTTGGCGATCGTCGTGTGTCTGCTCGAATTTCTTTTGTTCGTACGCGTGCAGGGCATTTATATCCCGGGAGATCTCCCACATAATACCCTTCACAGCATCAAGACGTTGCAGAGTTTCTCCAATGTCGCGCATAAAGTCCTGTACAACGGCGCCCTATTCGAGACATCAGCGGGACAGGCGTGAACAGCAGAAAAGCCGTCTCACCGACTCGACCGTTCGTTTGCCCATGTTATTATAGGCCTGACGTATCATCCAGTCCGACAGGTTAAAGGCTTTGCAAACTTGTCGGTCGATTATATATTTGGGCGCCAACCAGTCCTTCGGGCGGTCCATCCACCAGCAAGGGAACCCGGTGCTGTCTTCTGGCGGCGGCGTGCCGTCTGTGGGGTGCAAGACCTCTCGAGCTAGGGCGGGCAACGACTCGAACTCCTCTCCCTCCCAGCCTTCTTCGTAGCAATGTAGGCAGGTCTGCATGAGCATACAAACGGGAGGAAGTTCCCCGGTCTCGAGACGCGTGCTCCCCACAGCAGTCCGGATCCAGACCTGTCAGGGGCGTTACGCTCTGAAACGGAACGGCACCAGAGGAGGTTAGCTTACCAGCTCAGAACTTAAAGACTCGCGGAACCATTCGTCGTTTGTGAAGGGGTCGGAGAAATGCACAATCGGGGAAGCAATCCGGCACCGGAAAGAATCCCATAGTTGCTGTAGCGAGTATGGGGTTGCGTTCATGATGGAGGTTGGTGACACTGATGGGAAGACGCCGTCCCGCTTTATGTATCGCTCAAGGGCCACGAGGTCAGAGATCGTGAGAAATCAGACCGGCGGCAGGCCTTATAAACCCGTCAGTGGGTTCACCCGGCTACACTGAAGAATGTCTGCCCATTCATCCGATAGTATCCCTTCCGACTGCAGCAGCGACCCACGACACCACCACCATGCCCGGCTGGAATACTTAGAGGAATACATGACCCGCAGCCGATTCGTAGACTTGTTGGATACAATAGGAATGAACATGGATAAAGACCGGCGGTGCAGTTTTGATAAGAGTATCTTCGCGGTAGGGATGCGTTATGAGGCGGTAAGCCAGCACAGTTGCTCCCTATGTAAATCTACTAATATGGTGCTGACATCATAGAGTTTATATGCAGCTGTCAGCGGCCGTCATGCCATTCAGGGGCTGCAGGTCGTCCACATACCGTATGATGCCCCGATCGAACTCACGCTGCAGGCTTTCATACAGCGGTTTGCCTTTCACGCTCCAGACAGAGGCCTTGACACTATGATTGAGGCGATCAGGAGCAAGACATTCGACGATGACGAAGCCATTTACGACTGGTCGAGATATGGGTACAGGCGCTGGGTCATGGAGAAGGGGTCTAAACATGTCTGGGACCACGTATGCGGGGACGATATCGAGATGGCCGGGTCATTCTGGTGGAGGTCTGAGGTGGAGCCTGGTCTGTTCGATGGGGCTATCAGTCGCGCCGGTGAAGCCTACCGCCTGTATCGTACTTGCGAGGTACAGCCACCTGTGCTCAACCATGCGTTAGAAATGATGCTGATTGCCTCTTTCTGAAGCCGTTCACGAATCGAAGCTCTCAACCCGTCGACGCCGAGCCAGGGTTGGTCGATTCCCCTTCGGATTCGGCGCCGCAACTGGACGTCGTCAGAACCGTGGAATGGGCGCTGAGCCAGGTACGACGACTTCGCGAGCTCCTCGTCTCCCAAAACGAAACCCTCGCCACGATGGCGATGAATAGAGAGATGCAGATGGCGGCCACTTACAGCACTGTGTACGACGGCGTTCCCGAGGGGGACGCAGATAGGATTGACGAGCTACTCCGCGGTCGAAATGTCCCAGGCGATCGGGAGCACGTTAGGTCCATGATAGAGGCGTGGATGCGTTAGCGTGTTACACAGGCGGCGACGTTGTTTGTATTAGTCGGGATTTGGGTGTTAGAGTTTGATATTGAATGTGTGGGCTTCGAGAAGTGGAAACATCAGATGGGGACGAAGCGCGCGGTGAATATAAAGGCTCCCGGCCGTAAAATCAGCTCTTGAACACGCACGCCTATGGATACAACCTTTTCTAAAGCTGAGAAAGAATACATCGTCTGCGTCGCCCGACATAACGCGATCGTGAGCACGCTCGCCTCGGTGCTCGACCCCCTTCTCGACGGGGGTGCTCCTGACAGGGGGCGGATTGATGCCGGTCTGCGCTTTGACGAGGTCGGTGGAAGCGCCTCTCTTTGCCCAGGTTGAGCAGGCTGTCTGACTGAAATGGCCGGACAGGCGTTATGTTTCGCGATAAGCGGTGCGAATGCCATCCACGGTGTCCCTCTCTACCGTGTAGGGGAATGGCCGCATCTGGCGCCATCGGGCGCCATCAGGAGCGTGGCTGATTCGTATCGGCGCATTCGCGGCGAAAGTGTTATATCGGACGCGCACTTGCCACTGGACCCCATGAGCCCTGTAGTGCAGAGGATTATACGTGCCGGAATCATCACGGTGGGAGTTGACGGAGAGCAGCTACGGTCCCCTCCGGCTTTTTGGTGGTCAGGAGACGACGACGACGACCGCTACATTACCGATTCAAGTGTCGTGCGAGCCGCGTTGGCTACCACGTTGTACTCGTGCTCAGCCGTGAGTTGGAGCGCATATTATTTACGCCGCTTACACAGTTTGCTTCCAGGACTTGACTCAAGGGCCGCAAGGCCCGCCAGATGCCGCAGTGGCTATCCAGGGCGTTATGGGGAAGATCGGCGCACTCCGCGCCGAGCTCTCTGGCGTTCAAGACCACTTCCGCACATTCATGGAACGGTGCGAGGCGGACTTACTGGCAGCACGCCAAGACATTATGCCAGAGGAAGACCGCGATATCCGGGACAGGTTGTCAGCGGCTAGTCCGGAAGTATGGGCCGCCGTAGAAAAGGCGAGGAGTCCGCGCGGATGAAGACAGTCGCGTCTTTGTACCTATCTTTTATGCTGCATACACATTTGTCCGGCTCGCCTCTGTGCTCATTACACAAAACAGAAAAATGAGATTGCAAAACGACGATAATGACGATGATGGTAGTAAGCGGGGAGAGGAAGGGTATAAGAACGAGAAAGATCAGTACACATCAAGGGGAACGCAGTAACAGTCACCAAAAACAACGCGACGCGAAATCATGTCCTTGCCAAGAGCGCGAGTTCGAAACTAACATCTAAAGTCCAAAAAACGAGTATCAAGAGGTCCGTCCGAAGACGCATCAAGAGGTCCGTCCGAAGACGCAGCGGAGGCACAAGATCCGTTCAGATGCCGCCAGGCTCGCGAACGGCGCTGCGGGGAGGCTGATGGCGAGTGCGCGGGCCGTAGTCCTTCTTATGACGCTTCGGGGTACGAGCAGGCGCGGTCTCTGCATCCTCAGCGACGTCCTCATCGGCTTCCCCATCAGCGTCTGACTCCCCTTCCGCATCAGCTTCGCCATCGGCATCTGAGACTTCGTCCTCGACGTGGGCATCCGAGCCTTTGTCATCGGCGCCGTCAGAGCGGCTGCGCTTGGCCGGCGGAGACATGGCCTGCTCATCCACTCGCTCGATGCCCCTCTTTGCACCCTTGAAAGCCTCCGCGTCCTCCATCTCTTCATCAGATTCTCCTGCGGGTGCAGCCATCGGAGCCTGCGAAGGCACAGCTGAGGTCGTCGCAGTCAGTGTTGACATCGGCGAGACCTCCCCAGCATGCTCCGAGACGGCAGCGTCGGACATCGAGCGGGCGCGGGATTGACGTCTACTGGCAACGCGGGTCGACGAGGATGCCGGTCGGGATCCTGCCGCAGCTGAGACCCGCGCCTGCGAAGTACTCGGGGTGGTGTGGCGCGCAGGGGGCGGGCCAGATTCCGAAGCGGGGACACGGTTCATGAGCGTCTCATCTCGGCGAATGACTGTGTCAAGCTGGCTGACCGAATCCTTAACCGGGACGATGGAGGAGGGGGCACGGACGCGCGGAGTGGCAGAACGGCTTTGCACAGCACCTGACGTCGCTTCCGGCACTGGAGAGACAACAGCGGGTGCGCTGGATGCAGTCCCTGCAGCCGGCGCAGGCGATGTAACGGCTTCCGCCGCTGGGAGCAACGAATACGACGAGGACGACGGCCGGGAAGAGGGTGATGCACGAGTAGGGGCCTTGTTGCGCTGTGGCGACGTGGAAGTGGGCCTGAGCACGAGTGTTGTCGCAGGAACAGGTAAGCCGACGCGTTCGATATAGAGAGCCTGCATGCGCTCGATGATAGGCTGCTGTTTCTCAAGCTCCAGCAAACGTTCGTTTATGCCTTGCATGTTGCCCTTGACGCCGGCAACATCACCCTTCACGCTCGCAATGTTCGCCGCCATCTCATCCACGCGCTGCGACAGAGGACCGGTCTCTTGACGAATCATTGAAGAGACGTCGCCTGTAATGTCGGTCCTCATTTGCTTGAGGAGAGAGGCCATGCCCGTCTCGGTGATGGGCCGAGGAGTGTCCGCAACAGGCGCCGCGATGCTGGCCTTATCTGTGCTCGCGACGGCGCTCGGTGTAGTCGCGCGTGGCGCGGCGACAACAGGGCTAGACGACGCCGTCGGTGCGGTAGACCCGATACTAAAAGCGCGTGTTGCGTCCGTCAGCGCGCTCACGTCGGCAGCCATGCGCCGCTGATTATCCAGAATTGACCTCAGCAGGGCCTCGCTGTTGGGATCCGGCGCGCGCTCTTTCAAGGCTGGACGAAGATGTTCCATCATGAACCGCCCGGCGAGGTAGTCCTGCTGCTGGTCTCGCATGTCTCGCATGTCTTGACGTAAGGTGCGCTCGAGGTAGTTGACGGGGTCCGGCGTGATCGATCCCGCCGCCGTCCAGGACGTGGCAGGAAATGTTATCCTTGACGTCGGGTACATCCTCGGGCCCTCGACGCGCATGTCCGCGTCAGGAATGACTGGCTTGAGGTTAGATGTATGGTCGCTTTCATTCGAAGCGGAACTTACCAGGCGTAGGTCTTATGCGATACTCAGTGGGAGAACCCGCCCGTGGAACGGGACGAGAGCCAGGCAGAGGGCTGCGGAAACGAAGGCCGGTGGCGAAAGAGCGCTGATGACCTTGGACAGGCGTCGCGCGGCCCTTGCCCTTGTCCTGCGAACCGGCGGTTTTCGTCGAGCGAGCCGGCTGGCGAGCTTCGCCGTCACTTGTCGCCGCGGATGTCGGTGTTGTTCCATCAGACCTCCTGCGTGCGTCCTCCGTGCTACTCCCTTCCTGACTGAGGACGGCAGGCGACGCTTCCTTCTGGGAGGCATGAGGCGCAGCCGGCGCCTTTGACGGATGGACCTTCTTGCGTGGCTGAACGCCCTCGTCTTGATGATTCCCTGTTGCGGGCGACTGTCGCGGCGGTGCGGCCGGTCGCTTTTTCTTGGGTGGCCTCACCGCCGGCTGGTCTTCGTTGAGCGACGACGGGTCGGGGACCGCGCCGACAGGGGCTTCGTCGTCGTCCTCTCGACGCCGTTTATGAGCAGCGGACGGTGCGCCTTCGGCGGGGGCATTTGAGCCAGACTGTGCCTCGATGCCGGCGCCAAGTAGCCCTTCTGCGGCGACCGCTGCAGCCGGTGGAGCATCGCCGTTGCTTCGGCGATTGGACGCCGTGTGCCCGCTGCTAGAGCCAGAGTCGTCGAAGTTGTTCGTGGCGAAGTTCATTTGGCGGGCCTGGGCGGGCCGCTGGCGACCTGTCTTCGCGAGCGGTCGCTGCTGATCTTGACGTGGCGCCCGCCCTTGAGCGGCGCCGGACGGTGCAACAGGGCCGGAGATTTCAGGAGCGTGAGTGCTGGATGTCGTGGCCGGGGCAGTAGAGGGTGCGCGTGAGATAGACGGAGAGGGCGCAGAGGCCACAGGGTCAATTTCGGCCCTGGCGCCGGGCGCCGCATCATCGGCGACCGCCACCTCATCAAAAGCGCCGACTGGCGAAGACGTCGAGGCAGCCGGCGCTGGCTCTGCGGAGGCTGCGTCCGGTGCGGTCAAGGCCAATCGCGTTGGCGGTGCGGTCAAGGCCGATCGTGTCGGGCCAGGAGGTAAGGCGGATGGGGTATATGCCGGGGCAGGAGGAGAATACGCCGGGGGACGGCCGATGCCTCCGGACATCGACCCGTGCAGAGTGCGTCCTGGAAACAATCAGATATCGGCGAACTGTGTACGGATGAGATTATTTACCCTCTTGGTCAAGATAATGTGACGGGTACTTCATGACGCCGGCGCGCATGAATCCGTTGACACAGTCTATCCGCACCTGCAGCTGGGGCTTCGCGGCACCGGGAGTACTTCTTCCACCCGTGCACTTTGATTTGTTCCAGAAACACCAGAGACAAGTAGAAAAGCCCCGATCATAGCACCTTCTGGCCAGTTTACCCGGAAGAGCTTTACAGTTGTCACACGGTACCTGTGTCGGAATCAGCATCTGCGACGATACCCTAAAGTGAAGGGTGTACCTGGAACATCGTCAGCTTGTCTTCATTGAGACCGTGCATCGCCGGACACTCCCAGATATCACACTCCCGCGCTTCGGTACCAGGAGGCAAGGCCATGATCTTGCGCCGGTGCTCGACAAGATCCCATATTTGAAAAGTCAGCACACAAGAGAACCGGCTGGGGCGCAACCATGGCGACACCTCCTTTGACTTGCCGGCTCGGGCAGGCGGGGCTGCAGACGGAGCTTCGCTCAAGTCGCGGTCCTCGACAGAAGGAGCAGCTGAACCGGACTCGCGAGCACGTGGGACGTAGCTCACGTCGGCGGGATTGTCGTGAACGATGGCGCCCCGAAGGGCTTGACGAGTGGCATCGGCAGCTTGGCGAGCAGGGCGCGAGCCGGCCTCACCTCCCGCCTCCGTCCGAACTCGGCTGCTGGATGCGCCCTGGCTAGCCTCAGGCTGTGTTCTACCGGAGGAAGCTTTGTTCCTGCTGCGAAGAGCGCGAAGGGTGTCGAGCGAGGCATCTTGTATGGTCTGGCGAGTTAGAACTGCACCGCGCAGCGTGCCTAGTCGAGGGTCAGGATATTTACAAGTGGAGACAACACTGGACGTACGTAGAGCGTGCCACCATTGTAACGGGCCAAGCTCGTACACCGGGAAATCGTCTTTGACACCCTGCTCGTGCGGCCAACCCATCCCCACCAGACTCCTTACCTTCGCCGTGTCCCATTTTGTCGTATTCGGCAAGCGCGCATCGGCTTTGTGAAGAATGAACAGGTTGCGGAGCACGGTGACGTCTTGCGCGCCTGGCTCGCCGTTGCGCTCCAGCGCCAGCTTCTACAAAGGCTGTCAGCCATGGCTTCAAGTGTAAAGCGTTGAAGGCGCACCCCTTCCGTCTGTAAAAGGGACCATGCGAGTTTCATCGCAGAGTTGCTCAGGAGCCCGCAGACGGCAGCCAGAGACTCGTACGATGCCTTGGTCCTCTGAAGAGCTATGTCGCCTGCATCCGCCTTGTTGCCGCTCAGATACTTCAAGATCTCCGCTCTCAAAAGTGGGGCGTCGATTTGGTCCGTAGGCTGGCCAGCTCCCGCCATCCTACTGGCGCGTAGAGTGAGCTGATTCACCCGCGGACGCACAGCCGAGCCAGACGCCGCTGTAGCAGCAGGGTTGTTGGAAGAAGAGCCAGAACGCATGAGATGCTGAGAACGGTGGGCGAGAATCGAGGAAAGTGGACACAGGCGAGGCGCGTCGCACCGGACGCTCGACTATATATATTGGCCACGCGGGTCAATGATCCGCCCTGCACGGCCCAATCGCAGACGTACACGGCATTGGCGCCCGGCCGTCCAGCCGTCGAGTCGGCGATTCAGTCATAGGCGCCGACGGTAAACAATGCCTCGTGCGAAACCCGTGACCCGGGCGCTGATATCCAATACATGCGTGAACCTTTGACCTGCGCGCTCGTCTTCACTCCTTCTCGTGAAGCCATCGACTATCCGCCTGGTGTACCTCTCTGTGGTTACTGTGCGCTTCTCTATGGCAGATCGTCGTCGTCGCCTACCACCGGCGCCTCCAGCCTTTACAGGCGCCGGAGACACTGCCGACGCCGCAATTCGTATAGTCGACTCGTCGGATCCTGGATCTAACTCGAGTTCCGAATTCGACGCACGCAATGATCCTAGCTTAGACGATCTGTTCGACACCGCGTTCACGCTCTCGGACGATGATGAGGATGAGGAGATGGCGGATGCAGGTGTGTCCACTATTCATTGTGTGCGCCCCAGTGCCTAATCGGACAATGCAGAGGCGCACGCCTCTGCAGCACAACTCGCGTCTGGCCCACCCACTACTGATTCTCAGCCTGTATCACGACCTACCCAACGACATGAACCCGCGAGGGAGGGAAGACCTTCGTCTTCCCGCGCTGCTGTGTCGAGCTCCTCTCAGCAGATGCCATTGCCGCAGGCTCCTCCTGCCGTCCCTACTCCGCGACATCGGCCTGCCCCGGCGGCGGGACCGTCATCTTCCTGCGCACCAGCGCCGCGGGCTGCTCCTGCCGCGCCTACGCCGCGACGTCAGCCTCCCCCGGAGGCGGGGTCGACATCTTCCCGCGCTACTCTCTCGAGCTCCTCTCAGAAGACGCCGGCGACGCGCGCTCCTTCTGCCGTGCCTACTCCGCGACGTCAGTCTGCACCAGAGGCGGGACCGTCATCTTCTAGCTCAACCCTCGCCGCGCCACAAGTGACGGCGCCGCGACCGCGTCCTCGAATACCTGTTTCTGGCTCTTCCCCCATCCCTTCCATACACAAGCGCACTACTTATGTTTTACAGCCGGCAAAACTCCCGCTGCCACACCCAGTCGACATGGACGTACCTGCCCATTTCATCCAAGCAGGCTTTATAAATGGCGGTTCGTGAGAAATCTGATACTGTCATGCGTGCGCAAGTATTGATTTATGAAATGTAGAGCATTTCAATACCTGGCTGCGCGCACTCTTCGATGGCTCACCCACGCTCCCGCCGCACTCCGAACATCTAAATGGCTTTGAAGCTTCGATTTTCGCCCACCGAACGGCCGAGATACGGAAGGACGCCCAGAATCTCTTGATCGCTCGCGACGGTATGCGAAAGGCCGCTATGGCGTTAGATTTGTTGGATAGTATGGAGCAGAGCATCTACGCGGTGGCCAATCACCCCTTGCTTAAAGCCGCTGCTGCTGCGCAGGGTTACGAGCTCGAATTGCCGCAATTTGAGGTAGATCGCGGTGCGCATCCGCGCTCAATCTCGCCCGATGGGGCTATAAACCCTCCGAGTTCGGAGAATCTTACCGGCGCCTCTGGCGAAAGTGCGCTTGGGGGTGCACCGTCGATACGCGCATCGGCTTCGGCTCTCACTTCGGCGGCTGGAGATACAGCGGCTGTTTCACCGCTCTCATATACTACTGGGGAAGCAGCTGTGGCTTCTGCGAGTAAGCGACCCACAGTCTACGTTGAAGCGCGGGGCGGAGCACTCAGGTTTTATCCAGCCACCTGCGTGTTCGAAGAGGACTTGGTCATCCCCGATCCCCCTGGGTTATCGGATGGGCGGGGTACGGCCCAGGTTGGAGGAAGCAGCGGCGGCGCCTCCTCATCGCGAACGGCGTTCCTTACGGCGCACGGTCGCGGAGGGAAATCCTCCCGCGGAAAAAGCGGAGTGAATCGACGGTCGGCCGGGCTCGCCGGAACAAATACTGGAGCGCCGGGAAAGAATCCCCGCCCTGCAGCCACGGACGTCCGTACTCCCAGTTTAAGCGCCGACCAGAATCATCGCCGCAATTCGGCGGTAATGTCCAGCACCACAGACTCCGGGATCTCGAGCACGTCCGCTGGCGCCAGTCGCCGCCGGCGCCGGTCCCCCGAGGTCATAGACCTGGATGATAGCGACGATGACATGGTGCCGGCGCCGAAGAAAACAAAGAGATTGCACAAGACCGGATGATCGCCCTTCTTGTTTGTTTTTGCCGGACATCTTTAGCACTTTATTTAGACGTGTGATGAATGAATGCACTACTACCTTGGATGTTT
Source organism: Peniophora sp. CONT (assembly GCA_001632445.1). Taxonomy (NCBI): domain Eukaryota; kingdom Fungi; phylum Basidiomycota; class Agaricomycetes; order Russulales; family Peniophoraceae; genus Peniophora; species Peniophora sp. CONT. The sequence continues at coordinate 1,047 of KV424771.1, read as the reverse complement.
ATGAGTCAATGCCCGATGAGGAATGTCAGCAAGAAAAGAAGAAAACACCACGATGACCTAGTGAACGTCGGGATTCGAACCCCGAGACCGACGGCGTCAGAAGATACTCATACCACTACGTCAAAGTGATGTTGCATAGTATGGATTTGCAACACCCGTAAATCTACAAGTGAGACGCCGGTCATAGAAATGACATCGGCATCAGGATGTGTAGGTACAATAGAGGACCTTGGGGGAGCGCATCAAACCGCCTTAGGTGCTCCAAGTGCACCATCGCCGGCCAAAGTCATGCGCCTTCACCGGCCAATGTCTGGAACCGGCGCCGTGAAAGTCTTGTTCTAGTTCCGAGCGTCCGCGACTACTTACTATAGGCGCCGGCGAAATCCGACCCCCACATCGCCGGGTGCTCAAGTGCAGAAGTAGCGCCGACATCGGCGGCACGGAGTCGGATGTCGGCTTCCCCTGGATGCTCCACTGCCTTAACTTCTTGTGTGAGATTCCCTTTATCCTCTACAGCGTCGATAAGGGCCACCTAATCCTAAGGCCGTGATGACGCGATTTTTATCGCCATTCACGTGGGGTTTGAGGCCGTTTCCGTCGGCTATTCACCATCTTGCAGTGCTAAATGGGGTCCTTTTCAGCAGTACAGTCCCATAACCTTCGCATATCGCAATACCGTTAGCCGTTTGAAGAACGTCAGGACGTTTACTCGGAGTAAACTCAACGAAGTCCGACTTGTCCATGGTGTATGTGCGTGATGCACCAGAGTCAAGTAGCCAACCGCTCATCTTAGCGTTGTGGCTTACTTTTGCTTTTCCTTTACATTTTCCACACTTAGCAAAATCCAGCGAATGCTTGCATAGATTATCACTAATTGGTACAACAGAACCATTTGTACAAGTCCACCAGTTATCCAAATACCCGCTTATCTTGGGGCGCGTATCGCGCTCAGCATCCGCTGTTGGAGAGTGGTGAGTGCACTGTGGTTCAGTGTGAAAAGAGGGACTGACTCTTGGTCGACATCCATACCCGCGGCCTCGGCGATCG
>KV424770.1:14769-43241 GCA_001632445.1 Peniophora sp. CONT | reverse complement strand
GCAGGTGCATCGCACAGTCGCTGGAGACTCTCAGCACTTGCAAAGTTGGCTCGAAGCGCCGCCGGGACCGTGTGCGCGTGTATCTCAATCGCGCGGATCTGTCCGACAACGTAAAGCAGTGTTGTACGGATATGCAGGCCGCGCTAGACCTTTTCAACGTACGTCGCGTCCCTTACTATGTCTCAAAGGTTATTGAACGAGCGATCGGGCACAGACGAAGCTCCATATCATCAACGCGTTTGCTATGGAGGTGCACGGCAAGAAGCTGGATGAGCTTCTTGTCAGAGGATCGGTACGCCCACCATTCCTTCTTACAAGGGGAAGCACTAACCGTTCTAGGATGTTCAACGGGACTTCGCCTCGAACCCGTGCGTACACCCCAATGAAAGCGTTATCCACGCATACTCATCTAAGACACTAGCATTCCCGTCTCTCTTCCCCCACCTCCCGCAATCTTTCACGGCCGAGCGCGGGAGGTCGACCATATTGTCAATCTCATACTTGACAAGCCTCCGGCGCGAGTTGCCGTAATGGGGTCAGGTGGAATCGGAAAGACATCCATCGCGTTGACTGTGCTGCATCGCCCCGAAGTTAAAGAACGCTATGGTGACGGGCGTTACTTTATGTCTTGCGAAGCAGTATTCACCGCCGACGGGGTTCTCCAGGAGCTTCTCAAAACGTTCAGACTTGCTTCAGATGCGCAGAGTCGCATTAGTCCGCGCGATCTAATTCTATCTCATCTTCGCGTGCTGTCATCAGGGATCTTGTGCTTGGATAATCTGGAAACTCCATGGGACGCCGATGAGTTGGGCGTCGAATCTTTACTGGCTGACATTGCTTCGCTCTCTCACTTTTCTTTGCTTGTTACGACTCGGGGTGGAGATCGCCCGCGCGGCGTTGCTTGGACGAAGCCCTTTCTACCACAGATCACACCTTTGACTCTAGAGGCAGCACTCGATACGTGGGATGCTATATGCGATTCTCATGATGATTACTCAGAGCTCCTTGTCAAAGCCGTCGATCTTGTTCCCCTCGCGGTGACTCTTCTTGCGCAACTCGCCGTGACCGAAACCTCGGAAGTTCTGTGGGATCGCTGGGAGTTAGAGCAAACTCGTCTACTCCAAACCCCTCGCGGACCCGAGCATCGATTGAACAGTGTTGAGCGATCTATTGTGCTCTCGCTTACCAGCCCTATATTGCGCGACAAAGAAGATGTTTTGAACTTCTTCAGTGCGCTGTGCACGCTGCCACAGGGCATACCCGAGTCACGTATATCGGCGTTTGCAGATGCATACGCATCACTCCTACCCGATCTACGCTGTTCGATCGCCATATTGAAGCAGTGCTCCCTTGCGTATACATCCGAAGACCGTTTCCTACGCGTGCTTTCGCCCATTCGCCATTACATTCAGAGCCATCATCCATGCTCTGACATATCCTTCGCTGTCTTGACAGACATATACTGTACCCTTATGAAATCTTGTCCTCATGCGGAGGGCTCGTATATGGCATATGCGCGGGCGTCAATTTACCCCGAACTCGTCAATATACCCTCCATTTTGGAACTTTCTTTGTCTCGAAAAACGGGCGATATTCGCCGGGTTATCAAGGCTGTCGTGGGTTTTTCCTCGATATGTGACGATCTCTATGCATACAACACCACCTTAGTCTCCAGGGCTATTGTCTACGCAAACCGAGACGCTCCGGAACTTGAAGCCTCTCTTTGGTCATCCAAGGGTAATACTCTTGGACAGCAGCAACAGTATGATGAAGCTTTGTCTGCCATCTCGAAGGCGTTGGAGCTACATCGTATAGCTGGTGATACAGCGGGTGAAGCCATTAATATCTGGAGATTGGGCAAATTGTCCAGGCTTACGAGCAAGGACGAAGAGGCAGAAAAGTTGCTACATTCAGCACTTGATCTGTTTACCAAGCTCGACATGCCGCTCGGAAAGGCCCATGCCCTATGGGAACTTGGGGAGTTGTATAGTGAGACTCTTAATCGCAATGATGAGACTGAGCGGGTGCTGCGATCTGCGCTCGATATATACGAGCATATTGGTGACAAACAAGGGAAAACGATTGTTCATGTCTCACTGGGACGTTTAGACCTCAAGCGCGGCCGTCTCGATGAAGCGAAGACCGCCCTTACGATTGCACTTGACTTACATGACGAAATCGATTACCCATTGGGCAAGGCTAATGCCATGAAGGAGTTGGGCCGTGTATACACTCAGCTTCACTGCGAAGAAGAGGCGGAGGCTATGCTACAGTCCGCACTCGATACATATTGCGCGCTGAACCATATCCTGGGTCAAGCCAACTCGTTAAATAATTTAGGTCGGTTGTATCGAGTTCAGAATATGCATGAAAAAGCAGTACATGCATTACAGACAGCGGTCAAGCTGTATGGAAATATTGGTGATCATGATGGCAAGGCTCTTTCCTTGCTCGACCTGGGGGGAATGTATCGTGATCTCGCACAACTCGACGATGCGGAGCGCTCACTCGAGTCTGCTCTTGCTTTGTTTCGCGATACTCGTGACCGCCGCTGGGAATCAAGCACCCTGATCGATCTTGGATACTTACGCCACCTTCAGCAGCGATACGAAGAGGCTTGCGACACACTTCAATCGGCGCACAACATCGCCGCCGAAGGTGCAGACTTGAAAAATCAAGGCTGGGCGCTGGTATATCTTGGCCGCGTGCGTCAGGACTGCGGAAAACCTGATACAGCGCAGAGATGCTTCGAGGATGCATTGCAGTTATTTGAGCGTGCGGAAAGGTCCGATGATGCAGGCATCGCACGAGCAGATCTCGAAGCGCTCCGTCTCGAACGATAACCCGTCGAAGGACGGGACAGTATATCACAAGGGATCGTCTCCATGGGCTTTTCAGATTCTCAGGATGGTTCGTCTTGATCGAGAGGAGGTTAAGGCACGAACTCGGGCGTACGAGAGCGGTTCAAAGCGACGCAAGTGGACCTGCCAGCCCAGCAGGGACCGAAAGCAAGGCATACGGGCCTGCAGCGGACATGGAGTTCGATGCGTTCAGTGAGGGGATGATGTTTAGCAACAAAGAACTCCCTGTCAATACACAAAATACTCGTTGCGTATGATAGACAGTTCGGCCGGATCACGCGTGGGCATCGGCTACAGCGTTCCGACACAATGCCGACGGTGGTAGTTCAAGACTCCCTCGACCGGCAGCTGCACGACTAAGATGCCACCATTGCGTGTAAGTTATGAACGGCCGTAGGGATGTGGTATGTATGGCGAAGACAAAGGGAGCCAAGCAAGAAAGTTCAAGATGGCGGTTCAAGTTGAGCACCATGAACGCCGCACGCGCCTACATAACGTCAAACGACCCACACCTTCTGCGCATAGATATACAGCTCATCCACATATATAGGTATGATCGTGTACATTGGCGCGTCCAGTAAACATGTACTGTACAATGCCTAGCCAATTGACAATGAAAAGAGACCCGTATGGGAGCGATCAAAGACAGTGAATACAAGGGAGACTACACTCGTGCAGGTTGCTTCGCAGTTACATTCGTTACGTTGCCTGAAACAGAGCCCCATATGGGTAGTAGAGTAGACTGTCCTTTGGCCGTAGCGAGTTAGAGGATAGAAATAAACATCGAGTGCGGCATCAATACGGCGCGGCGCGCCTCCTCGCATGTTTCTTCGACATCTCATCGAGCTGTACCCTTCGCCCTCCACCTGCCATCCACTCCCGACTCCCACTTCCATCTTCGCGCAACGAGGAATCAAAACTGTCACTCGAAGCCGTGACAGAGCTACTTCGACTCGAGCTCGGATACCTCAGCGCTCTCCCCTCTTCACGCCTTTCATGCACCGAGAGCGCATCCGCCTCGGCCTCGGCCTCGCAGGAGGAAGCGAACGGACATGCTTATGAGGCTGTCGATCATATGGGCCATAGGAAGATGAATCCTCGATCCCGTAGGCTCCGGGCTAGCCGATCGACACCGTTTCTCGGTATCAGCGGAGGGCGCGGCTGCGAAGCCGACTGCGGGACGCAAGCGGGATGAGAACGTAGAGGCGGTAGATGACTGAGGAGATGAGGCGGGTGTGGTGGTAGATTGGGAGAAGGTGGTGGTGGAGTTCTGGTATGAGCGGTGAAAGGCGCGTTTACGCGACGAGGATGAGGTCGGCGCGTTATGGCCAAGTCGGTGCCAGACTAGGAGGACGATGCCGAGGGTCCTGTGGTATTACTGGTACACGCCCGACAAACGAGAACAGGAGGGAGGGCGACTTTGCCGATTATGAACAGGTTGTCCCCGTCGTCGGCGTGTGCAAGCTGAGCGCCCAAGAGCGCAGAGCCGCGTACGGCGACGGATGAGCCCCAAGTCTTCATCAAAGTCCGCTCGACTTCGGACAGTACGATCCACGCCGTGCGCGAGAGCGACCACTACGAAGACGCAGCCGGCGCTGCCTGCGCCGAGAAGCGCAAAGTGGGGCGCCTGTCATGTGTGGGCTACGGCAAGGACGTTCATGAGCGATGTCGCGTGCGATCTTGGTCTGCAGCACACATGATGGTATATCAGCCATGGGGAAGTAGAATGCCAAAATGCGAGAACGTACAGCGACGTTTGACTCATCCAGCCTTCCCATCTCTCGGTCTCCGCCTTCCACCTCTCCTCCCTTGCAAGTTTGGACAACTTGGTCTCCGTCTCGTCCGTAGTCTCTTCGACGCCCATACTCATCACCACCACTTCACACAATTGCCCAATGACTGACAGAAGCTGTGCAGACGTGACGATGCAGATATTCCCCACAGTGCGCGTTTCAAATCGCGTTACGCGTTCAAGCGTCGAAGACGGCTGTGATTGTGGACGCCCAGACTTGCAGCTTGAAACGCGCGTAACGCCTCCTTATCGTCGCCCACCACCTCGCTATCGAATGCGAGCTCTCACAACCCTATCACCACTCCGCGCAAACACGCCTTGCCGATTCATCCTAACGCACCCCACACACCTGCCTGTTCGTCTTGTCGCGCGCCTGCGCCTCTACTGCCAATCTCGGACAGTTCGTCTGGTTGCGTCCTCGTAATGCGAATAGAAGCGTGGTACAAAGTGCACGACAAGCCGTACTCAAGCGTGAACGAGGTTGGAAAGGGTGCAAATATCCATGCAGGCTGTGACGAGGGTGTCGTCGGCGGTGGTAGAAGAGGCCTTCCCACTACTACTAGTCTCCTTAGGCGGCTGGGCTAGGTGACCCTGACATCTGTTTAGCCTGCGCATCCTGTAGCATAATAGTCAGTTTGGCAGATCGTATTGACGAAGCGAATACTATGTCTTACCTGTTCGTCGTTAACATCGCGGCCGCGCCCGTACGTTTAGCCGTTGCTATTAGGTTTCTTCTGAGGCGAATCTTGTATCCTCACAGCTACCGCATAAAGGCTAATAAGGAAGCGCTTACCTGTGGAAAGAGAACCCTGGGCTTGGCGGCATGTATGACGGTTGTAGTACATGTTGCTGCAGCGCGGACACCTACAAAGGAAGATGTCAGTTATGGAAGCTAGATATTGAAAGGCGAGAAGATATAAGGTACCTGCCAGGCAAAACCGACAGGCGTGACCGCGATGTGACATGCCTCTCCCCTCCCTCCCTCCCCCCCGTTTCGCTCGTACGCTTGCATGGGGCCCGAACGACCTCATACGAGCTGATTTACGAAGTTGTAGACTGGTAGGGGGCGGGGTAACTGGCTGGACAAGGCGTCACATCCCCATCAACTGCGGTCACAGTAGTCGGTTTTGCCTGTCACCTGCCTTACCTGAAGACATGCTCGGCGTCGATGACGTCTATCTCTTTCGGGTGACGCTGCCGCAGCACGTTGGTTCTCAGACCGTAATTCCACTTGCACCTCCGCGAAGGTTGAGGTTACGAAGCGGACGCAGCATGGGGAACGAGAGAATTAAAGGAGGGCTAAGTATAGGCAGAGGTAAACGAAGAGGTGGGATTTGGGGAGCGGCGCTCATGAGGGTCGCGGGTGAGCCGACTGAACCGGGTAACGGAAGGGACGTCTGCGGTCACCATCACGGTGACCCGTGATGCATGATGTGACATACCGGTTACCATTTCCGTGGCCTGTCCTAGGACCGCGACTTGCGACCTACACTCATCTGTTTCCACTTACTGGGTTCTTAGTCGCATTCACTCCGATCTTTATATCCCTCTATCGCTTGCGAAATCATCATTTCTCTCAGCTATGGGGGACAATAGCACGACTGCGTCTGCGAAGCCCCGTTTCCGTGCGCGATCATACATCCATATGGACTCGTGTTTTATCTGCTGACGCGCGTATCAGAACTCAGCGAGAGCCTCAACAAAGACGCGAAGGGTGCGGTGAAGATTGCCGTGGAAATCTTGGGCGTCGCAGCGTCCGCAACACAAAATGTCCCTTATCTGGGTATCATCTCGGGCGCTCTCACCGAGTTTCTGAAGATTGAAGGCGTATGTTGCGCTTTATATGAGACTTGAGCAATAGCTGATCATTCTATAGGAAATAACGACTCTGAAGTCCGACTGGAAACTGGTCATGTCTGTCGCCCAGCAGATCAAGACCATCATCGACCGAGTACATGCCGAGTGCGAGAAACTGGAAGCAGGCGACGAGACACTGCCGGAGGGTTTTCTGGAGCCATTGGTGGAGCTAGAAAGGTATTAAGATCAAGTATCAGGCTAGCTGTCACCCATCGCTGACATACAGTAGATGCATCGCCGCGGCACTGGGAGTACTCGACGCTTGCAAAACCGGTTCGAAGCGCTTCCGAGACCGTGCGCGCGTGATAATCAATCGTATGGATCTGTCCGCGAACGTGAAGCAGTGCCGTACAGATATGCAGGCAGCGCTGGACCTCTTCAACGTACGTTGCGTTCGTCACTATGCCTCAAAGGGTACTAATTGAGCCATTGGGCGCAGACCAAGCTGCACATCATCAACGCGTTCACCATGCAGGCTCACGGCAGGAAGCTGGACGAGCTTCTTGTCAGAGGATCGGTATGCACAGCCTTCATTCTTACATGGGGAAGTACTAATCGTTTCAGGATGTTCCACGGGACACTGCTTTGAACCCGTGCGTGCTCCCACAGGACATTGTTATCCGCGTATACTGAAACAGGGAACTAGAACTCCCATCATTCTTCCTCCGCCTCCCGCCATCTTTCACGGCCGAGCGCGAGAGGTCGACCATATCGTCAACCTCATCCTCGACAAACCTCCGGCGCGAGTTGCTGTTCTTGGATCTGGCGGAATCGGAAAGACATCCATCGCGCTGACTGTGTTACATCGTCCCGAAGTCGCGGAGTGCTACGGCGAAGGGCGCTTCTTTATGTCATGCGAAGCGGTATCTACCGTCGACGGTGTCCTCCAGGAGCTGCTCAAGACCTTCAGGCTTGCTGTGGATACGCAAAACCGCGTTACCCCGCGCGATATACTCCTCTCGCACCTTCGCGTGCTGCCACCCGGGATCTTATGCTTGGACAATCTGGAAACACCATGGGACGCCGATGCGTCGGGAGTTGAATCTCTACTAGCTGATATTGCGTCGCTCTCTCATTTCGCCTTGCTCGTCACGACTCGGGGTGGAGATCGCCCGCGAGGCGTCGCTTGGACCAAGCCCTTCCTGCCAGAGATCACACCCTTGATTCTGGAGGCAGCACTTGATACGTGGGATGCTATATGCGATTCTCACGATGATTACTCAGAGCTTCTTGTCAATGCTGTCGATCTTGTTCCCCTCGCAGTGACTCTTCTTGCACAACTCGCCGTGACCGAAACCTCGGAAGTTCTGTGGGGCCGCTGGGAGTTAGAGCAGACACGTCTGCTTCAAACCGGTCGAGGGCCTGAGCACCGTCTGAACAGCGTCGAGCGGTCCATCGTGCTCACACTCACCAGCCCCACATTGCGCGACAAGGAGCATGTTTTGGACTTCTTTAGGGTTCTGTGTACGCTGCCACAGGGCATACCCGAGTCGCGCATATCGGCCTTTGCGGGTGCTTTTACGGCATTGATACCCGACCTGCGCCGTTCAGTTGGCATATTGAAGCAGTGCTCCCTTGCATATGCATCCGATGATTGTTTCCTGCGGGTACTTTCACCCATCCGCCATTACATTCAGAGGCATCATCCATGCTCTGATGGCCCCTTCGCCGTTTTGACAGACATTTACTGCTCTCTTATCGAATCCTGTCCTGATGTAGAGGGTTCAAATATGGTGTATGCGCGGGCGTTGGTTCAACCCGAACTTGTCAATATACCCACCATTTTGGAACTTTCTTTGCCTCGAAAAACGGGCGATATTCGCCGGGTTCTCGAGGCTGTCATCCGTTTCTCCGCGACATGTAATTATCTTTATGCACACAACACCACCATAGTCTCCAGGGCTATCGCCAATGCAAGACAAGACGCTCCTGAACTCGAAGCCTTACTTTGGTCATCCATGGGGGAGACTCTGCTATACCAGGATAAGTATGATGAATCTTCGTCTGCCCTCTTGAAGGCGTTGGAGCTACATCGTATAGCGGGTGATCAAGCGGGTGAAGCCATTAATCTCTGTAGATTGGGCATAGTGTCTAGGCTTACGAGCAAGAACGAAGAGGCAGAAAAGTTGCTACACTCAGCACTTGATCTGTATACCAAGCTCGACATGCCGTTCCGAAAGGCCAATGCCCTACAGGAACTTGGGGTGCTGTATATTTTTGCTCATAATCGCAATGATGAGGCTGAGCGGGTGCTGCGAGCTGCGCTCGATATATACGAGCAGATTGGTGACAAACGAGGGAAAGTGAATGTTCTTCACTCATTGGGATGTTTAGAACTCGAGCGCGGCCGTCTCGATGAAGCCAAAACCAGCCTTACGATTGTACTTGACTTGCATGACGAACTCGATTACCCATCGGGCAAGGCCAATGCCATGAAAGATTTGGGCCGTGTGCACACTCGACTTCACTGCGAAGAAGAGGCGGAGGCTATTCTGCACTCCGCACTCGATATATATCGGGAGCTGAACGACGCTCTGGGCCAAGCCAACTCGTTTCATAGCCTAGGCCAATTGTACCGGAATCAAAAATTACATGACAAGGCAGTGCATGCGTCACAGACAGCGGTCAAGCTGTATGGCAATATTGATCAACATCATGGTAAGACTCTTTCCCTGCTCGACCTAGGGAGAGTGTATCTTGACCTTGCCCAACTCGACGATGCGGAGCGCTCACTCGAGTCTGCTCTTGCTGTGTATCGTGATACTCACGACCGCCGTTGGGAATCAATTACCCTGAACGATCTTGGACGTTTGCGCCGTCTTCAGCACCGGTACGAAGAGGCTTGCGACACGCTTCAATCGGCGCACGACATCGCCGCCGAAGTTGCAGATTTGGGAACTCAAGGCAGGGCGTTGTTACGTCTTGGGGTCGTACGTCAAGACTGTGGAGACCTTGATACAGCGCAGAGATGCTTCGAGGATGCTTTGAAGCTCTTTGAGCGCGCCGGGCGTTCGAAGAACGCAGACATTACGCGAAAAAAGCTCGAAGCGCTTCGTCGCAAGGGGCGGTCCGTCGAGGGGCGGGGCGGTGTATCGCGGGGGGTCGCCACCATGGGGTTGTCAAAGGCACAGGAGGGTATATGCACGGACTCGGGCGTATGAGAGCGGTTTCAAGCGACGTTGGTGGGCCTGGCAGGGACCGAAGGCAAAGCATACGAGTCGGAGGCGGACGTGGAGATCGGTGCATTGAGTGAGTGGAGAATGTCCGGCGACGAAGAATCCCTTGTTTCTACATGAAATCATCGCTGCGTAGGACAGAAATCTCGGCCACCTAACACGCATCGGCCGCAGTGTTCCTGTCACAATGCCGATTGGTCATCGGCTGTTCAAGACTCCCTCGACCGGCAGCTGCACGTACGACTAAGGTGCCACCATAGCGAGTAACTTGTTAACGGTCGTAAGGACGCTGTATGGCAGAAACAACGAGCCGTCCAAGAAAGCTCGAGATGGCGGTTCAAGTTGAAGAAGCGTGCACAGGCACTGAACGGCCGTGCGCGCACCTGTCGCCAAGCGATGCAAAGTCTCGCTATACACATTGGTCTACCACTCATCCTCAGATATAGATATGGTCGCGTACATTGGCGTGTCTAAGATATAGGTACTGTACAATGTCTAGTTGATTGATGACGAGCCGAGCCGAGACTCTGAGACGTAGTAGGTGCGATCGGGAATAGTAGAGAATAAGGAGAGGAGGGTATACTCGTACAGGTTGCTTTACAGTTACATTTGATGTGTTGCTCAGCCAGAACCGGAGAGATGACAGAGTAGACTGTCCTGCACCCCTTATGAACAAAGAATATATGATAAGAATAACCACCACCGATTGCGACATCCCAAGTCGCTCAATACGGCGCAGCCCGCCTCGCCCATCTCCTCGCATGTCTCTCCGACATCTCATCCAACTGCACTCTCCGTCCTCCATCTGCATCACAACTCATCCATTCCCCACTGCCCCTGCCAGTACCATCGCCATCCTCTCGCGACGACGCTTCACAACTCCCAGCCGACGAAGCCGTCCCTGAGCTACTCGGACTCGGATGGCGCCACCTCAGCCCCGCGTCCGTCTCGCACGACGAAGCCAACACCGAGAGAGACTCGAGACTGTCCATCATGTGCGCCATAGGAAGACTGATCCTCGATCCCGCAGGTTCCGGGCTGGCCAATCGACGCCGTTTCTTGGTATCGGCGGACGGCGGGACTGCGAAGCGAACTGCGCGACGCGAGCGGGAGGAGGGTGCAGAAGACGACTGAGAAGGCGAGGCGGATGTGGCGGTAGACTGGGGGAAGGTAGCGGTGTAGCTTTGATAGCGACGGAAGGTCCGTTTGAGCGATGAGGATGAGGTGGGCGCGTTGCTGGAACTCGAGCTGGATTGAGAGGAAGCCGAGAGGTCCTGTGACACCACTTAGTACACGCGCAACAAACCAGAACGAATAGGAGAATCACTTCGTCGATCGAGAATATAACCACTTCGGTCGTGGAAGCGAACAAGTTGTCGTTGGAGGACGGCGGCGTAGGATACGGGTTGGAAGTCGGTGGCATTGCGGAGTACAACGAGTCCGGCTAAGGTGATCAGACGTCGAGTTCGAGGATACAAGGGGTCAGAGAGAAGAAGGTGGCAGTGCCACAGTCACGGCTGGGAACTTGAATCCTTTCGGAGCGATAGTTCGCGACTGGAGAGGTTCGAGATCGAGTCAGTCCTGGAATACGCGAAATCCAGATATCCCAGTTCAAGACAAGCCCGAAGTAGGTGTTGAATGTGCAAGAAGCCAGTACGTGGGGAGTAGGATGATGGTGAGAGACAAGTACAAGCCCGAGGACGAGTCGGGCAGGGATCAACCGCCGTCCCACGCCCAATATCACCACGTGGAGACGCGATAGCCCCATTGTCCGCTTTGTCGCTCCTTTCACGCTGGCTACATCGAGCATCCCCGCACAGTCATTCAGACAGTTAGATCGGCGATATCGGATAGATGGAGCGGCCCAACAAGAGAGGTGGTGAGAGAGACGAACGAGGACGCAGTTAGCTGTGAATTGATCGCTGTCCCTCGCAGCGTTCACGTCAGTGCCCGGCCAACGCACGTCGGGTTCATCGTTCAACCTTAGGTGAAGTCCAAAGAATCAGGCATGTCCAGAATGAAAATGCGTGTTCGCGATTGCATGTAGATGAACGGGGAGGTGAATGAGTAAATTACGAGGTATGCGTGACGAGTGCGCTGTATGGGGAGATAGCGGCAGTACAGGGCGCGGAGCCATCGAGGAATGTGACGTCTCGAGCAGCAGCATAAGAAACTGTGTAAGGTAGAAGATGAGGATGCGGTGAGGGCGGGATCCAAGTCTAGGTGAACGATGAGGTTCGTTCATGCGGGTGCGGTGCCCTCGGGTACTGCCAGCAGATGTCAGATATATGGGTATAGTGAAGAGAAGGAGAAAAACGTACATGGCGGCAGCTCGGGTTTTTGTGCGAATACGCGGCCAAAGACGACACCGACGCCCTCGAATACTCCCAACAACACACCACAAGCTACAGCAGACGAGAACGCTGCTCGCGGTCCACCTATCACACAATCACCTAGTCAGCACCCATCCTCATCCTTTACGCCGTGTGCTAGCACTCACTTCGTGCAGCTAAACAGCCACCCGTCATAAACCCCGAAATAATCGCATTCCAAGCGTCCTCCTTCTGTCTCCATCCTTTCACCGCACAATCGAAAGTAGAAAACATTCCACCCCATACGCCAAAGTTTCCGCCTGTTACTGGTGCGCGGGCTTTGATTGTTGAGATGGCGCCGACGAAGCGTTCACCCTACAAGTACGATTCATGAGTATGGGCATGCGACGTGGCGAGGTGGGAAGGCGAGGGGAAATGGAGACGGGAAAGAGACGTACGCGTGGTGAGTTGCGTGCGCCTTTGATACCGTGCCAGATACCACCGCCGACAGCACCCATCGCGAACGCTCCTCCAAAGTCGTTCAGAATCACCCACGGGCTGCACGCAATCCTCCCATCAACATATATATCCTTTGAGTCTAAACTGTAGACATACCAGGGATCCCTTGTGTGGTCAGCGTGAGACATATTAGCTTGACAGTAGACGAGGTAGAGAGGAAGGGTAAAGGAAGGAGGTGACCGGACACGATGGCAAGAGCAGCGCTCTGAGCTGGTGCGCGTCACGGCGAAGCCGCTTAGAATTTTCGGAGGGGCGGGCCGATCACCGGTCCACGTGGATTATATCTGGGACATCTGCATTGGATTAAGTATCGTCGCCTGTTCTACTATCTCACCGTGCCATAAATAACACAGTACGCATCAAGTATCCTCTCGCGGTAGCTCAAGCGCGCCAGATGTCCTTCGCGCAACCAGGTAAACAATAATGACGATGATCGCACGTGACCGTGTTGTCCTCACGCGTCGGTTTCGACGGCAACTCCCCGGACAGCCATCGCTTGGACCTCAACCGCCATCGCATCAGTCGCGAACAATAACCCTCAAGCCGGTCATGACCACCGCCGCCCCGTCTCAGGGAAGAACGACCACGACCTCTCGCCGCTTCTCACAAGTCTACGTCGATATCCCTCCATCGCCTTACAGACGCGACTCGTTAAAGGCTGCGACGGTCAAGACTCCCAGTGACGAGAATATGCCTGAGGATAATGGGGATGTGCATGCATCGAGTAAACGTAAGCGTGACGGTGGCGATAATGGAGATGTGAAGGAGAAGAAGAAGGTTAAGACGGATAAGGGCGGCGTGAAGGGTAAAGCCGCATCTGCCGAGAAGAGCTCGTTGGAAGAGCAGTACCCGCACGGATACTTTCACTGCCACCAGTGCGTTCAGAAACGCGATGCCCGCGGTACGTCTTCCTTTCTTGTCCACCTCCCCTTGTTGCAATCCAACTCACACATCCAACTGTTATTCTAGATGGATTGCAGTGCACGTTCCGCGGTCACGGTGGTACACAGGGCCGGCGGTGTAAACTGAAGTATTGCAAGACGTGTCTGAAGAACCGGTATGGACTGGATATAGACGTGTTGAGGCAGCGGCATCCGAACTCGTTGCATGGGAAGGAGCTCGTCGAGTACGTTACGGACGTCGATCATGTCTTCAAGTACGCATTTCATTCGTTGATCTCTGTAATTTATCACTTATGACCTGGTACTCCTATAGATGTCCGCGCTGCACGAAGATGTGCAATTGCCGTACATGCCGCAAAGCCCAGGGTCTTCCTCCAACCGGGTAAGTCTTCCGCCCCATCCACCACTTCCACCGACCAAAGTATAACCTAAACGCTAATATATGCGCCTCAGAAACCTCACAGTAACAGCTAAACGTACAGGCGCAGACTCAGTCGCCGCGATGCTAGCGACCAACAAGAACCTAACCGTAAGATCTCACCCCCATCAATCTCCTGACCCAGAACGCTAACCCCGAAATTGCTTTGTAGGAGGCACAGGCTAAGCAGATGGATCTCCCCGCTCCCACTCCTCCTGCACCTAAGGCTTCTTCGAGTAAGACGGCGACCAAGGAGACGGATTCGAAACCTAAACGCGCATATAATCGGAAACCGAAACCTGTTCCGCAGCCTATGTGGTCCCCTGCGCCCGTACCCGGCTCATTCACGCTCGAACACGGCTTATCGCGCGTACATATACACGACTTCGTGTTGCGCTTCTCGTCGTTCTTTGGCGACTTGACTCGTGTCCAACTAGACGAGCTCTCCGAGATTGGCGGGAGAGGCGTAGGTGGAGTAGATGAAGATGCAGACGAAGAGGATGAGGTGGACGTGGGCGTTAAGCTCGGGTGGATCAGCGAGGGTTGTTTACGCGGGATATTGTTGGGCTTGTTAGGGCTTGCGGTGGATAGTGAGGAGGTCGAAGACGACAAGGAGACGTTGAGAGCGTTTAAAGCTGCAAGCTTAGGCGTACGCAACGCCGGTGCAAGCTTGAACAAGATGTACACCGCCCTCACCTCCTCCAACTTATCCGACCTCCTCGATCTTCCGGAACCTTTACAACCGCCTTCGACGCGCGGACGCGTGACCCGATCCGAAACGCGCACGGTGGGCGAGGTTCATATCGTCACGTCCGCGCAGCTTCTGCCGGTCGTTGAAAGATTGGTTGAGGTGGCGGTGGCGAGTGTGGGCGTTAAAGAGGTTATGGACGAGACGGGGACCAAGTTGGCTGATTTTGCGAGGGAGGAGAGGGAGAGAAGGAAAGAGGAGAAGGAGAGGTGGGAGGTTTGGAGGAAGGCTAATACTGTCGTAAGTCTTCTTCTTCGCATTTCTTTCACATCACCGTCAGCTAACGTATTTGTTCGTTATAGACCAAGACGGAACGCGATGCGCATACTGCGACTCTTTCATCGTTTACGCACGCACTCTCCATAGCTCAATCCTCTCATGCACCACGCTTCGCGCCTCTCGGAACGGATAACGCAGGTCGCGTATTCGTCGTCGCCGCTCCAACAGTCACAGAACGCGACGTCGCATCTGAACTCCTCACGGGCGAGAAGAATAAGAAAGGGGGACGAGGACGAGCAGCGCGTATCGTTCCATCTGAAGACGAACGAGCGTCGATGAAGAAATGGGGATGGTTCTTGGCCGTTTATGGAGAGATTCCGGACGGCGCGATGCGCGTACGGGATGGAGATGAGAGTGATGATGATGAAGAGGAGGAGGGGAAGAGGTGGTGGGGCTTTTATGAGCCGGGTGAGATTAGGAAGGTGGCGGGGTGGATCGCACATACGAATGGGCTTGTGGAGGAAAAGGATAAGGATAAGGAGCAGGCGAAGAGGGCTTCACCTTGGGATTCGACGGTCGCGAAGGCAAAGTCGACTTCCGCTGCATCGTCGTCGCGCGCTGCTTCATCGCCGCTTTCATCCGCTCCTCAATCTTCCTCTGCATCACGTTCGGCCCGGGAGTCTTTGACGCCGCTTTCGTCGCTTGAGTCTGACGAAGATGAGGATGGTCAACCTTCACGTCGGACCGCTACGCGCGCAGAGCTGGAGAAGCTCGTTCAGTCATTGAAAGATTATGCGGATTTACTCGAGTGGCGCGTATCGAGGCATGACGGGGATGGTCAGGCTGGTGGAGGCGAGAAGGATGCTGGGAAAGGGAAGGGGAAGAGCGGGGTTGTGCAGCCTAAGAGCTTCTATGGCTGAAGGATCTGTGGATATCGAGATAGGGTTGGGAATCCTAGCTTGACGTCGGGCTGGGTTGTGGCTGAATTGGTCCGCGGACATTGATGATGGACGCTTGTATACCCCGTTACGCTCACTTGTAATCATTACTTATAGGCTTTTTTCACACTTTTTTGCGATGCGCGCACAGGGAGCGCATCGCTTGACGGTATAATTGACCGTCGCTTCGCTTTCTCTATCCGAGGGCGTGTCAACCTACGCGGAGACTCTTGCTTAACAAGGTTGGACTACCGTGTCCCACCTTTACCGCAGCTGGAGATAAGTTGTTCTACGTATAAACAACAGAACCTCTCTATATGTCTTCCGCACGTGATGAAGACGGTGGCATCATCTCTGGCATGATCGTCAACCGCAGGCTAGTCTTTATCTTGCATTAAACCGTCTGTATCTCGCAGTGAACTCTTCTGGCCAATCCTCATACACGGTAACCATAACAGGCAATGACAGAAGATCCCTCATCGTCTCTGGACATCTCGCCCTCATTCAACGCGCTGGCAGACTCCTGAGTCACCTTATCTACTTTGCCTTCGGTCCCGGTACCCATTGCTTTAACCTCGTCTTCATATGTCCAGATCTACACACTATCCTTCGCTTCACAAAGCTGGACCTTCCTGTGCCTCTATCGCATTCATTGTCGCAATTCCTGGCGATTGAGTGTCCTGTCCATCGATGAACTATCGCTCGAGACGAAGCGCTTCGAGGTTTTTTCTCGTAACGTCTGCGTTCTTCGAGCTTTCCGCGCGCTCGAACACTTGCAATGCATCCTCGAAGCATATCTGCGCTGCCTTCAGTTCTCCGCATCCTTGACGTACGAGCCCAAGACGTAATAGCGCCACGCCTTGATTGTTCAAGTCTTCAACTTCGGTCACGGCGATGTCGTGCGCCGATTGAAGCGTATCGCAAGCCTCTTCGTATCGGTGCTGAAGGCGGCGCAACCATCCAAGATAGAGCAGGGTGGATAATTCCAAGTGGCGCTTATGAGTATCGCGAAACAGTGCAAGAGCAGACCCAAATGACCGCTCTGCGTCGTCGAGCTGGGCGAGATTGAGATACACTCTTCCCAGTTCGAGCAAGGAATTAGCCTTGCCATGATGATCACCAATATTGTCATACAGCTTGACCGCTGTCTGTAGAGCATGTATTGCCTTGTCATGTAAGTTCTCACCTAGATACATTGCACCTAGATCACGAAACGTATTGGCTTGACCCAGACTATCTTTCAGCTGACGATACATATCGAGTGCGGACTGTAGCATGTCCTCCGCTTCTTCTTCACGACGAAGTTTACTGTACACGAGGCCCAACTCCCCCGTGGCATTGGCCTTGCCCAATGGGTAATCGATCTCGTCATGTAAGTCAAGTGCACTTGTAAGGGTGTTCTTCGCTTCATCAAGACGATCGCGCTCGGCATCTAAACTTCCCAGTGATACAAGAACATCCGCTTTCCCTCGTTTGTGACCAATCTGCTCGTATATATCGAGCGCGGATCGCAACACACGCTCAGCCTCATCATTGCAATTGGGAGCACGACCATACACCTCTCCAAGTTCCTCGAGGGATCTGGCCCTTATCAATGGCATGTCGAGCTTGGTAGAAAGATCAAGTGCTGAATGTAGAAACTTTTCTGCCTCTTCGTCCTTGCTCGTAAGCCTGGACAATATGCCCAATCTCCAGAGATCAGTGGCTTCTCCCGCTTTATCACCAGCTATACGATGTAGCTCCAACGCCTTCGAGAGGGCAGACAAAGCTTCATCATACTTTTGTTGCTGTCGCAGAGTATTGCCCATGGATGACCAAAGTGAGGCTTCAAGTTCCGTAGCGTCTTGTTTTGCATATACGATAGCCCTGGATATTAGGGAGGTGTTGTACGCATAAAGATCATCACATATCCAGGAAAAGCTGATGACAGCCTTGAGAATGCGGTGAATATCGCCCGTTTTTCGGGACATAGAAAGTTCAAAAATGGCAGGTATATTGATGAGTTCAGGTTGAACAAACACCCGCGCATACACCATATATGGACCCTCTGCATCAGGACAAGACTCGATAAGGGTACAGTATATGTCTGTCAAGACAGCGAAGGAAACGTCAGAGCATAGATGATGGCTCTGAATGTAGTGACGGATAGGTGAAAGAACTCGCAAAAAATGATCCCCGGATGTATACGCAAGGGAGCACTGCTTCAATATGGCGATCGAACGGCGTAGATCGGGTAGGTGTGATGAATATGCATCTGCGAAAGCCGATATACGCGACTCGGGCAGGCCCTGCGGTAGCGTGCATAGCACACTGAAGAAGTTCAAAACATCTTCTTTGTCGCGCAATATAGGGCTGGTGAGCGAGAGCACAATAGATCGCTCAACACTGTTCAATCGATGCTCAGGTCCACGAGTGGTTTGAAGTAGACGCGTCTGCTCTAGCTCCCAGCGCGCCCAGAGGTCGTCCGAAGTCTCGGTCAATGCGAGTTGCGCAAGGAGAGTCACTGCAAGAGGTACAAGATCGACGACTCGAACAAGCTGCTCCGAATGAAGATCGTGAGAACCGCAGATAGCATCCCAATTTTTCAGGGCTGCCTCGATAGTCAGGGGAGCAATCTGCGGTAGAAATGGCTGGGTCCACACGACGCCGCGCGGGCGATCTCCACCCCGAGTCGTAACGAGAAAGGCAAAGTGAGAGAGCGAAGCAATATCAGCCAGTAGAGACTCAACTCCCGACGCATCGGCGTCCCATGGAGTTTCCAGATTATCCAAGCATAAGATACCGGGAGGTAGAGTGCGAAGGTGCGAGAGGAGTATGTCACGCGGAGCGATGCGGCTTTGCGCATCCGAAGCCAGCCTGAACGTTTTGAGAAGCTCCTGGATAACGCCCTCGGCAGTAGAGACGGCCTCGCAAGACACAAAGAAGCGCCCTTCGCCGTACTGTTCCTCGACTTCAGGACGATGCAGCACAGTCAGTGCAATGGATGTCTTTCCGATTCCACCGGAGCCGAGGATGGCAACCCGCGCCGGAGGTTTGCTGAGGATGAGGTCGACCATGTGGTCTATCTCGCGCGCGCGACCATGAAAGATGGCGGGAGGTGGAGGGAGGGAGATGGGAATGCTAGTGTTCTAGATGAGTGTGCCTGCGGTTGAAGGGTCGTTTGAGAGTACGCACGGAGGCACAGCGAGATCCGGTCGCGCAGTCTGATAGAGTCAGTGATATACTATGTGAGAGCACCAAAATACAACGTACCGAGCTTGTGAGAAAGATCTCGTCCAACTTAAACGTATTGAGGATGTTCAGTTTGGTCTGTATACGAGGTTGATTACTTTGCGGCGAGATGCGACGAAGAAAGTACATACATTGAAAAGATCCAGAGCCGCTTGCATGTCCGTACGGCACTGCTTCACACCACCAGCTAGATCTGAGCGATTGAGGTACATGCGCACACGGTCTCGGAAGCGCTTCGAACCCGCTTTACAAGCGTTCAGAACCTCCAGCGCCCCTGCGATGCACCTACAAGATTTGAGCGGATTTAATCGTCTACACAGTTGATATCAAACCTTTCAAGCTCCATGAGAGGCTCAAGGAGACCTTCTGGCAACGCATCGCCGTCTGCTCCCCGTTTCTCGCATTGTGCGCGTACTCGATCGATGGTAGCCTTGATCTGCTGCGCCACGGACATGACGGCTTTCCAGTCGGACTTCAGAGAAGTAACCTCCTACGCGGTATTCAGATTGATTGCAAGCATGAAGAGTAGGAGAACATACATCCTCGATCTTCAGAAACTCAGTGAGAGCGCCAGAGATTATTCCCAGATATGGGACGTTCTGCGTCATGGACGCTGCGACAGCCAAGAGCTCTACCGCAGTCTTCACTGCACCCTTCGCATCTTTTTTGAGGTTCTCGCTGAGTGCTGAAATGCGTGTCAATGAAGAGTACAACGCTGTATGGTTTGGTGCAAAGGATGATTACGCACAGGAACGGGTCGAGGCCGGGACAGTCACGCTCACACCCTCCATGCTCGCCTTGTAGTGCTTCCGTAGGGTAAGAAAGAGGAATAAGGGCGGTTTCTATGATGCTGAAGGTCCGATTGTTAAACAGGGATGGACGTAAGTCGCGAGTTTGACGACGAGTCTGCAGTGACGGTTCCGTTACATCACGCGTACGGTGTCACGATCTGGAGGCATGGATCCGCGAACAGCCCAACCATCATCTCTGCAAATTCTACTTTCACATCATACAGTACACCTTGGTGTTGTTGTCCCGCTCATGCCACGCCGTCTGCTCTTGGTCGCTCCCTCTATTGATAAGAAGAAATGACGTCGAAGGCCAGCCCCGAACCCCCGGGATCGAGCATCAGTCTTCCCGTAGCGCATGCCACGGACAATGAATTTCGAGTCATCCTCCGTATCCGTGTTGTTCTGTGAAGATTATGGAGGGAGATGAGATGAGGGGGAGGGATGAGCGCTGAGCCCTTCTATGGCTCTGTCGGTGGGGAGTGGGTGCATGGCGCGATTGATGGAGGTCGGAGGGATCTATTCGGAGGAGAGGTCGGAAAAGCATGCGGGGAGCCGGGGGAGGTGGGCAACGTGGGCTGCACTCTCCTGAACAACTGAGGTGTCGCGCGCGGTCACGGCTATCCTTTTTGTTCACAATGGGCGAAGGGCAGTCTACGTACTCTAGCATCTCTACCGCTCTGTCTTGGGCAAAACAAATAATTCAGCTGCAAAGCAACTGTACGAGTATACCTAAATATTGTATTGCCATGAAACGACGCCTTTAGTCAGTGTGCAGCACCTATCTCCTAGTCTCCTAGTCCTGCCAATAATGCGGTCCCTAAGTGCGACAAGTACCGGTATACATTGGGGATGCCCACAGCGTGCAAAGCTTATCGTGCACATCCCCATATAGACGTATCTCTTCGTATCTCCGAGAGTCGACCTGCATCGCTTGACGCCAAGACAACGCGCGGCGTCACACGCAGCTTCGACTCGAACCGCCACCTTGCAGAGCCCTTCCCATTTCATCTACTCAACAATCAATACACATTCAGCCTACGGTCATATAAACCCCTAATGCTACACCTCACCGTACACCCTAGTAGGAGCGACCAGAGGTTCACTGGGGCTGTGGATCCACAGGCGCTCGGATTCTTCTTACCCTCCGGTCTATTGAATGAACACAGGCTGTTGATGTCCGTCCCTGCTGTGTCTGTGTGCATCATATAAGAAGCAAGATCTACTGTAGTGGTTTCTTACTCACTTTACGCATCGCCCACCACCTTCCTTTCGCCATCTCTGAACATGAGATCCGGCACCTCATCGCCGAGCCCCTCACCCGGGCCTCCCAACATCCGTACCTCTTCCGACAGTTCGCGCGCCAGACTACTCCAACTCTCACAATCTTCGAGCTCCGACTCGCAGCTCGAATACACGCCTTTCGACCATATGATAAGCGGTGGGAACGGATCCAGCACGCTCGGAACAGCCTCTACCGGACTCGAGGCTCTCAGGACGATACTGGAGGCCGTGGATACGTTGCCATTTGTGAAGTACCTTGCGTCGGTCGGAGTACAACTGTTGCAGTATGTTATCGTGCGTGTCCAGGTTGCGAACATCAGGTGGACGATGCTGATCGTATTGACTACAGGACGCGCAGATCACGAATGATATGTTCAAGAGTCTTGCGTTTCGCGCGAAGGATGTTGTCGTGGCCGTTGCGAGATCGTGTCATGAGATGCATACCGTGGCTGTACAGCTTGAAGACGATCTGCGTCAACTCACGAGGCACGTCTATCCTTGATCCAGTATACTTCAAGCTCTAAGTCTGACCTGATCGATGACTCAGTACGATGGACAGTATCCTGGCGTTCGCTTCGGAACGAGTGGCCCGCAGGGCATATCAGAGGCTTCTGAGCAAATCGGACGATATGGCTGCTGTGAAGGCGCTCAATACGCAGTTGAAGCACGCGTTCCATATATTCGAGGTCCGCTCACTGTTCTAACTGGACTCGCGTGCACGCTTCTAAACTGTGCATAGATCCAGTCGAGCGTGAGAACTCAGTTGCTACAGCACCAGATGGTACAGCAGTTATCTACGATGTCCGTATCGCCCGCTCCTGTAAGAAATCTACGCATCGATGCCATCGTCGATAGCACTCATGCTCTCCCAGTCTCGTCCAGAGCTCGTCGCGAACTGCAATCTCCGCGTACGAGAAGGCATCTACATCATTTCAAACGTCGCCAATAACCGCGTCATCGAGACAGTAGACCAAAAGCCCTTTGGCGGCGGCGCCGTACACATCTACATGGCACCATCCCAGAACGGGAACCTACAGACGCAGCTGTGGTCGATACAGAAGAAGGAGAAGAAGGAGTTCGAGTTCACGATTCGGAGCATGGCTACGGGGCTCGTGTTGGATGTGCTTTATGACCCCGAATGGGATAGGCAGGGATCGAAGGTTGGGACGCATTGTTGGAATGGAGGTCCGAATCAGACGTGGTCGATCTGGGGTACAAGGGAGGGAGTCGAGTGAGTCGTTCCCTCCGTTTTCGTTCAGTTGTTTTGACGCTTACCGTATCTCTTTCTGCAGCGGGGACTACTGCACTATCCGGAGTGCTGGCTCGGCGACGATACTTGACGGGCTCTGCCCCAAAGACCGCTCTCAATGCGACGAGCTACACGCTACGGCCATTCCTCCCCGCGGACTTGCCGCCTCACAAGAATGGAACCTCATTCGCATCTCATCGCTCCCTACCGCCCTCGCACAAGCACCTCTTCCGGACGTCAGGTTTCCTCGCCGACCACTGCGACTCCAGAACGTGCTCACCGGCATGCTTGCGACGCGCACGGATAACGCGCATGGCCCGAACGTTAGCTTGTCACCTTCGCCTACGCCGACCAGCTCTTGGACACTCGTATACTCCGAGAACCACGAAGAGAACATTCGGATGGACTGTTTCGTGATTGCCAGCAGCTGTGAGGACCCATGTACGATGGACCACTACGGGCAGGAGTATATCAACGTCAGTATCCTTTACGTTCTGTTCACGACTCCGGATAACGATGTTCATCACTCATGCTGTAGGTCAAGAGGTACTGGTCATGGAACGACCACCATAAATGGGCGCCCGTCGCCCGCGACGGCGTATTCATATTCCGAAACGTAGCTTCTGGCGCGCTCCTTGCATCTTCACGCTCACAAAAAGGATACGTCGACACGCTCCCCGCCAGCGCGCGCGATGATTCGGCATGTCACTGGCGTCTACTAGACGCCACGACCAACGAACACATCCGGATCCTCTATGACTCCGGTCTCTCTATCTTGCCGTCTGAATTCTCCGGTACATCCACCACATCACTCCCAAACCCCATGCCTTTGGAACTACACACCGGCACAGCATCACCCGAGATGCGGCTGGCGATGCTGAACAGTTTCGCGCAGGAACACGATACTATACGCGCTATGCTTTTGGAGGGCTATAAGGCGTTGATAGTTGCGCCTAGAATGATTGCGGGGTGGAAAGATGGCAAGGTTAAGCGGTTTGAGGTCAGAGACGAGGATGCGGAGTTTAAGCATCGGGCGCATGTCAGTCTGGATCCTTGTGAGCCTTGACGAGCATGTATGGTCGTGTACTATTGCGTTCTTGAAGGGCTTGCGTAGTCACACTGGTCGGAAAGAACGCGTGCAGTACTACAGATTATCTCCCCTCTGCAATTATGTGCCAGTACGGGGCTCGAGTGCTAGGCTGTTGTTCATAGAGTACATGTATGAGCGCGCACGGAAACGGATCCTCGCAGACTATACTCAGTACGAGGAATATGGTTACGCAAATAATATCAAGCTGGAGGGATGTGTGTCAAATGAGCGTAGGATACAAGGATAATCGATAAGTGGCCATGTTTCAATCACTGTGATGGGAGCCGCAAACGTAAGTACTTAGTCTCGTCCGCGACTATCATGAACGCTCCTGCCAGAAACTCATCTCTTCGTTCTCTATCTCTACTTCCATGATGTGCAGCGTGCTGCCTGAGCTGTACGGTGTTCTCGATCTTCCGGACCCGTTGCAGCCACGGGCGTGAAGCAAAGTTTGGACGAGACGGGGAAGGAGGAGAAGGAGCGGTGGAAGGCCTGGCAAAAACAAAGACCGCACGCGACGCGCGCACATCCAAACTCGCATCGTTCATGCACGCCCTCGCCATAACCGACACATCCCATGCAACCCGCTTCGCGCTCTTTGGCACAGACAGTCCCGGCTGCGTCTTTGCGGGAGCCGCTGCGACACCTGCCTCTCAGCGAGCGAGAGAAACACGTCTTTGAAACGCGGACGAACGCGCGGCGATGAGGAGGTGGGGCTGGTTCATTGCTGTGAACGACTTCGTGCCCAGGGCGTTTAGCGTGCACACGGCTAGTCGGGAGGGAGACGGACCGCTGTAGCTGATAAATGCGCTTTCTACTAGTGTTATTCAGAGCTGAAACTGGCGCCAGTGCTTCTTTTTGAAGATAAGGATGCGGTACGGCGCAACGAGAGGCGGCCCGCCTGACATTGCGCCCACAACCTTCACACGCTGCTTGTCCAGAAACCGCCATGTCCCCGGCGTCAAGTCAGCCTTGACGCGGTTTTCTCTGAACCGTATTATTTGCATACGCTCTATATGAGATGCTTCGTATATCTTTCATGGTATCTGAAAGCGAAGGACAGAGCGGCCAAATCCAGGACGAGGACTGTTTTCAGGCGCTAGAAACCTTCTGACCCCTGCCATTCCTGTCAGTGCGGGTAGCTTTACGCGCGCAGGTTGGAGCAGCGCCACGAAGCCTTATAAAGAACCAAGATCCGCTGTGGTTCCCTCTGCTTCGTCTCACACCTCGTCCACCAACACCTGTTACCTGTCTGCCAGCGTGATGCCGTTCGGTCAGGCCTCAGCGCCGCGCACCCCATCCATCCCGAACAGCCCCCACGACGAACTACTCCAGATCTCGCCATCTTCGAACACAGACTCACAGCCTGAATACACGCCTTTCAAAGATCTAATCAGCGGCGGGAGCGCCGGTATCCTCGGAACCACTTCGAGCGGGCTCGAGATCTTGGAGAGTTTACTGGAGGCCTTCGATAAGCTCCCGCTTGTAAAGTATCTGGTGTCTGTTGGGATACAGCTGGTGAAGCATGTCATTGTGCGTACAGTGCAGCGCCTGATATGTCCTAAATGACGCTTACGCGTTGGCGGTTGCTTCGGCAGAAAGTGCAGGTCGCCAATGATATGTTCAAAAACTTGGCATTTCGTGCGAGGGACGTTATCGTGGCCGTTGCGCGCTCGTGTCAAGGGATGCACTCTATGGAAGCCCAATTGGAAGACGATCTTCGCCAGCTCACAGGGTGTGTCACGATCGATATTTGAACTCACGTACTTGATTCTAACAGACTATATGTTTGCGCAGCACCATGGATAGCATCTTGACTTTCACTGCAGAAAGAGTGAACCGCAAGGGCTTACAAAGGCTGCTCAGCAAGTCAGACGATTCGGCCGCCGTCAAGGCGCTTGACAAAGAGCTGACCCATGCTTGCAACATATTTGGAGTTGGTTCCAAGCGCCAATCTGCCACTAGCCAAACTCTGACTTCTTATGTAGCTACAGTCGAGCATAAGCAATAGGTCGCTACTACTGCAGCAGTCGCCTGCGACACCTGTATCACCCACTCTTGTAAGCGGCTTTTATACAATCACTTTGCACTTGGTATCGACACCGCTCTTGTTCAGCCCCGTCCAGAGTTTGTTGCGAACTGTCACCTGCGCGTTCGAGAGGGCATCTACATCATCAAGAACGTCGCAGACGGCCGCGTTATTGAGACGGAGGACCACAAGCTCTTAGGCGGCGGCGGCGTACATGCGTACATGGCGCCCTGTCTCGACGGAAAGCTTCAGACTCAAGTGTGGTCGATACAAAAAGTCGACAACCAGGAGTTTGAGTTCATGATCCGTAGCATGGCCACCGGTCTTGCACTGGACATCTACTTTGACACGAATCGACAAGGGTCGAAGGTTTGTACTCATTTCTGGAACGGCGGCGGGAATGAGACTTGGTCCATTTGGGGTACGAGGCAGGGCGTCGCGTGAGTCGTTACCGTCACTCCTAGTGCATTATCTTTTCATTCGTACGATTCAATTTACAGCGAGGACTACTGCACTATCCGGAGTACCGGCCTGGGAACTATCCTCGACGGCCTATGCCCCAAAGATCGCCTCAGGTGTGATGAACTACATGCAACAGCCATACCTTCGCACGGTCCTACCGCCTCTCAGGAATGGAACCTCATCCGCATCTCGTCGCTCTCTGCAGACCTCGGCTCACATGCGCTTTTTCCTGACGTCACGTTCCCTCGTCGACCATTGCTACTGCAGAACGCACTCACTGGGACATTCGCAACCCGCACCAATAACGATGGACCGAACGTCATACTGTCACCATCACCTACACCGTTCAGCTCTTGGACCTTCGTATATTCACAGAATTATCCTGGAAATATGCGTACGGACTGCTTCGCCATCGCAAGCAGCTCCGACAATCCATGTACGATGGACCACTACAGGGGCGCACACATCAATGTCGGTATCCTTAGTTCTCCCTCAATCGACTCTTGCACTCAACTCGTTGAACCGTCAGGTCTCCAAGTCGTGTATATCCAATAAGCGTCACATGTGGGCGCCCGTTGCACGCGATGGAGTGTTCATCTTCCGGAATGTAGAATCTGGCGCGCTACTTGCAGCTTCGGGATCACAACAGCGATATGTCGACACTGTCCCTGCGAGTGCACGCGGCGACCCGGTGTGTCACTGGCGTCTGCTGGACGCGACGAACAAAGAGCACATCCGTGTTCTCTGCGACTCTGGACTGTCCGTCATGCCACCAGAACTGTCCGGCTCAGCACCAGTCGCACCACCACCTCCTATAGCGCCGGAACTACGTACTGGGACAGCATCACCGGAAACGCGGCTCGCGATGCTCGATAGCTTCGCGCAGGAGCACGATGCTATACGTAACATGCTGTTGGACGGGTACAAGGCACTGATTGTTGCGCCGCGTATGATTACTGGGTGGAGAGATGGGAAGATGAAGAGGGTCGAGGTTGGTAAGGATGAAGATGCAGAGTTTCAGTATCGAGCGCATGTGAGCTTGCATCCTTGTCAGCCTTGACGAGTGTGTACGGTCGTGTACTACGTGCTTGAGTAATCCTTGACGGGCTTATGAAACCGCAGTCGGACAGGACGTGCTCGCGAATGTCACCTCATCATTATTGCGACTGATAGATCGTGTGTTCCTATCCGGATGAGGCTCAAGCGCCATGCCGTTTCTTTCATTGGGCTACTACTCTTCGCTGCGCTTACTTCGTCGGGCGTGTCAATCTACGCACATACATCCTCACCTCGTCGGCATCACCACGCACACCTACAGGTATAGCTTGCATTGAACCAGTATCTCCTGTGAACTCGTATGGGCTAATGATTCATACAAGCTAGTGAGTTTGTTATGTCATGATAGGGACTCGACTCTCGTCGTCGGACATCTCGCCCCCGCCCCATGCATTGAATTCCAGGGGCCTCGTATACCTTGCCAGTCCCAGTGTCACTTTGAGACTCGCTCTCGTACGCCTGAGTCCGTACATCAACCTCCCGTCGACGAGACCGAAACCTCCTGTGCCTCTGACGATTGGTTCATGGTCGCGACTCCTTGCGACGTATTTTCCTGTCCTTCGATGGACTGTCGCTTGAGTCGAAGCGCTTCAAGATCTGTCCGTGTGATGTCTGCGTTCTGCACACTTTCGGCGCGCTCGAACAGTTGCAATGCATCTTCGAAGCATCTCTGCGCTGTGGCAAGTCCTCCACATACTCGATGTACGTGCCCAACACGTTGTAACGCCACGCCTTGAGTTTGAAGATCTGAAAGTTCGGCGGCGATGTCGTGCGCCGAGTGAAGCATGTTGCAAGCTTCTTCGTACCGGCGCTGAAGACAGCGCAGATGTCCAAGATCGAGCAGAGTCATTGATTCCCAGCGGCGGTCATGAAGATCGCGAAATAGAGTAAGCGCAGACCCCATTGAGCGCTCTGCGTCATCGAGTTGGGCAAGATTAAGATACGATCTCCCCAGGACGAGCAAGGAATGAGCCTTGCCCTGATGATCACCAAGATCGCCATCCAGCTTGGCAGCTGCCTCCAGTGCATGCACTGCCTTGTCATGCAAGTTCTGACCTTGGTATAGTTCACCTAGATGACGAAACGAGATCGCTTGGCCCAGACGATTATTCAGCGCGCGATATATATCGAGTGCAGACTGTAGCGTAGCTTCCGCCTTTTCACCACAGTGAAGTCTGGCATACACATGTGACAATTCTACCATGGCATTGGCTTGGCTCAATGGATGATCGAGTTTGTTGTTTAAGTCAAGCGCAATTGTAAGGGCGTTCTTCGCTTCATCGAGACGGCCGCGCACGATGTCGAAGTGTCCCAGTGCGAGTAGAACGTCCGCTTTGCCTTGTTGGCTACCAATCTGCTCGTATATGTCGAGCGCAGCTCGCAGCACACGCTCAGTTTCATCATTGCGATCACGATCACGATCACGACCATACACCTCCCCAAGCTCTCGTAGGGCACGAGCTACTCCGACCGGCATGTCAAGCTTAGTATATAGATCTAGCGCTGAATGCAGAAACCTTTCTGCCTCCTCGTCCTTGTTG
>KV424769.1:0-42265 GCA_001632445.1 Peniophora sp. CONT | reverse complement strand
ACGAGCTACCGCGAACGGTGGACGACGCGGACAGATGAGGTGGCTTGCCTGATTTGGACGGTTGACGCGACTCGGGGCTGCACGCGCCTTCGGCGCGTGCGGCCCACCCTCAACTTACATAGACTGTCTTGATGGACAAGAGCAGAAGACTCGGATGGAAGTCTCATCACGCGAGTCGTTACGTCACGCGTCGTTTGACCGTGACTTGACGCGTCCCCAGTCTCGGCAGGCGGCACCATCGTGTTCTTCCCACCTCGACGACCCTTTCTCCACTGTAAACAATGGCTCGCGGAGGCAACACTACCCGGGTCAACTATTCCTACTGCGTCTCTGCTCCTTCCGCAGCGGGTCTTCTTCATACCGTAGCGGACACGGGCGTGGCAGAGGCGGAAACAGTACACCAGGATCGGCGCGGGACGATGAAGGGACGCAGATGGCCGAGAGATTTGAGCGGGTGGCTTTAGAGGATGGGTTTAACGAGAAGATGCAGCTCGCGCGTGTCTCTGAGGGACCGAGGCGGGAAGGCTGGCTGATCAACATGCATCCCGTCCGTTCCTTCCCTCTTTCCTCCACACACAAACCATTGACCGCCTATAAACGCCATGGAACTCACACTGAAAGACATCCCCGAATCCCAACTCTTGCTCTTCGTGGAGACCATGTCTGACTGGCTCGGGCAGTTCTGCACACCCGTGCACAGCTATCGCCTCTCGCCTGGCATATCGGAATAGACTTCAAGATTGTACGAATCACAGAATGCCTTTCATGCCGACTACTGGGCCGTTCTACTCCCGCACGCTTATCCTACCATATCTGCTCTTGTGGAGAGAGTCCGCGCCGCACCATATCTGATCTGCTTCACGCATGGCGACCTTACTCCTGGGAATACCCTCGCCGAAGCAACGAACTATCGCCCTACTGAACCCAGGCTGGTATCCCGTTTTCATCCGCGCGTTGCCGGGGTATGAGAGCGAGGAGATATTTGGAGGTGATGCGTCACCTTGAATCCTTATAATGTATGGACGCTTTGTTTGATCACATAATCGACCCTGATACCAAACAATGCACAAGCGCGAGAAGAGAGTCCGGGAATCTCTAGGTATCTTAGAGGCAGGTTCGAATATAGAGTACGATATAGACGTTCTAGACGTCGACTGGAGTATCTGGCGCGCGCGTTACTCGTCCACTATGTCTGTTCTGGCTTCGGGCAAGCCACCTCCACTTGCGCACCCAACTATGAGCTCCGTCGAAGGCGCTTGACTGGTTTCGATGAAGCTCAAATGTGAACTACACAACTATGTTAGGCAAACGCTACCAATGTGCACCTTGATACGTTGAACGTACCCCATTTCTGCGTCGAGTGGTATCGATTCCTGTGGCTGTGCCCCAAACTCCATTGTACCCAGTTGCGAGTGTGCATTCTCTGCCCATCGCGTGGCAGGCTTCCACCCAAACCAACCGCCAACGGTGCAGATGATATTCCAGTAGGATGCAATGGCCTCTCTGGTTAAGCCGAAGAGCCCAAAGATGGCGAAAGCCAGAACAGGCGATGACCAGAAAGAAAAATAGTCCCTGGCAAGGCTGGACACACCAAACCCTTGTAGATCTGCATAGGAGTAGGTCACCGTCTCCCGAATGCTACTGTGAACGTTGTCAAAGCCTGGATAGAAGGGGAGACCTCCTAGAGTCACTGCCGTGGTCACGTTCAAAACGATGCTCACGATGCCAAAGGGCAATGTGAGTAGAACGTCTAGGCTAGCAAGCACGAAGATCCGCAGGTAGTGTGTGCGTGGGACTGAGCCATTGCTTCGTAGAAAGTCGTTGATGTCCCTGTTTTGCTGGTAGAATACTCGGATTACCCTTGCTACAGTTTGATACAGGTCAGTGGTAAACATGAACTAGGGTCAGATTTCTTGTGACGCACGATAGTATAAAGTGATAGACAGAAGAGGTGGGACAATGCTCCAGGATTGGATCGTCAAGATGTTCAGTATGGAACCGACTTCAGCGTTTGTGCATCCAAACCCCTCCTCCACCTGAGAGCGGGCGCTCTGGCTCACGTAGTCTACAACACGGCTCAGCAAGAGGCACTAGGATAGACATAAGTCTTTGGAAGCCTTACATATAGGTCCCGCAACGATCATAGGAAGGACCAAGCCCAGAATCCATTCCACTAACAGGTTACGAACTCTCTGTTCGGTGTTGCATAATCTGGATGAACATGTACATAGTAATACAGCACACCGCCACTTTACTAGGCAGTTCCACTGATTGAAGACCGGTAATGATGTAAAGCCGGCGCATAATGATGAGTGTCGCCATGGGCTTTACAACAAATGCAACCAGTTGAGCTCGGGTCACTGCCGTACCATGTGTCAGCGCGCAGGTTGGGTTCCGCTGAAGAGAACTACGCACCGATGTCACAATACACGAGGAGCTTTATATCCGCATTGTCCGACCAGACTACAGCATTGATGGCTGCAGTGAGATTCTCAACAAAAAGCCAGAAGCATAGGAAGGTGACCCCTAGGTTCCAACTATGGCGCACGAAGTTGGTCAAAAGTACCAGGAGGACACCAGTTGATGCCAGAGTACAAGCTATTGGGTAGAGAGGGTATGTAGGATCGACAGCACCACTCATGGTCTGGAGTAGTTCTACCTCCTGCTACGGTGTCGCGATACGGATCTTATATGCCAACCGCATTGGATAGACCATCACACAATGTTCCCTGTACAAAAGTTCGCGCTGACGATGCATCCCACACATAGGAACGATAGAAGACGTAGACTCAATGCCGCGAGGATCGCATCTAGCCCGTGCGGTTGCTCACTGAGATTGTGCGGGTGGCGAAGACGATGTGTCCGCCGGGCGGCATCTGACTCGGAAGCAAGATGCCCCGCGTCAGTACATGTACATTCCTGAACGCAGTCTTGAGGACAGGTCCTCGATACAAACCTGGGACAGTTTTCAAGCGCCCAATAAGGACTCGGAGTGCCAGTGTCTTGAACCAACACCCGCACGCGCAGGTGCCACTCACCGCTCATGGCAACTTCATGAAAACTGATATCTCAACCGGCATCTCTATCACATCTTGATGATACAAAACGTTCTCCGCGTACGGCCCCGAGGCGAACCCCATAATCTCGGCCGCATGAGCGTAGTCAAAGCGATCGTAGGATTGCAAGAGTCGCACGCAACACGGCACCATCGTTCAAAGAAGCTTTAATGACAGGCGGAACGTTCAGAGCAGTACGTGCCATTGTCTTCTTTGCGCCGCCCAGATCAAAGTTACACCATGAGAACCGACACGTACTTCAGCGAGCCAATACGTGAGCTGCGTCACGATAAACGCCGTTGATTCTGTAGTATGAGTTGCACGACGATCGGCCTACGGGCTCGTACTTGCGATGCTGTGAATGATTTCGGAATCACTTGCAACCGATGCGCCGCGCTTGCCTTTCTGCTGCTGGTTGCTGGGCTGCGCGTGGAACGTGATCGGATTAGCCAGAGCTCCCAGCATCTCGGGTTGCAATGCGCCTACACGAGGATCTTGATGCTCACGAGTGGAGCGTATATGAGCCGGACGACTACTCGTCATCTTGCTTGCGGCTTTTCTCAAGCAGCACCCGGCCCCGAGGCGCTCTGGCCAAGACGCAGCCCGTGAGTTCAGACAGAGTATTCCTGCAAAGCCATCCGTAGGATGAGGGTCGCGTTAAAATCTGATTGTTTAAACTCGGTGTGGCAAAGGGGCGCGGGAGTGGAGAATGATAAGTGGATAAGGACGTGAACTACAAGAATCGTTGGAGTCTATGAGCGTAAATTGAGGTTAGCGCAGGTAATAATATGCAAGGGAAGCCTTCGCACCTTCCCATCTCTCCCGGTACCATTCCAAGAGCACGCTCCTTGATCCACCGCCTGAACAAAAGGTTGGCAACCAGAATATTCAGAGCAGAGTCGAGTCCTAGTGAACATGAGATGCGTCTGGTCCGACATCGTTCCAAGAATAAAGGACTGCGCTCGGAAGATGCCGTGGGCGAGTTGAAGGTCCATTATGTCGAGCATCTGTACAGTGGCTGCGAGGTTGATTGGGGGAGTAGCAGGGTCGGCGGCGCGATGATGGGAG
Organism: Peniophora sp. CONT; assembly: GCA_001632445.1. Classification (NCBI taxonomy): domain Eukaryota; kingdom Fungi; phylum Basidiomycota; class Agaricomycetes; order Russulales; family Peniophoraceae; genus Peniophora; species Peniophora sp. CONT. The sequence goes on along the minus strand of KV424769.1, from coordinate 38,141 downwards.
TATGATGGCGCGTTGAAGGATCCCAAGGGAGGAGACGCAGTTGCTTTATGTGGTAACCGCTTCTCGGCCAAGCCGAACAGATAAAGACGGGCGTGCTAGGTATGGGCGTTAAAGTAACGGGAGTGAAAAGCTTCGCACCTATCAGCGGGAATCCGGTCTTCATAACGGCCAGTACCTCCACGCGCGCTCTCTCCATTTATCCGTCGCGTGGACCATGCACGAGCCTACAGTGAAGCTCTAAAATAGTACAAAGCGTCCATTTGATCATGTCCTGAAGAGTGTTGACACAAAGAAGACCTCGAGCACGGGCACGTTCTTGAGCTTCTGCGCTTGCTGCTGGGCATCGTAAGATGGGGTAGCCAACAAGAAGTCAGGTTCACCTTGGGCGCTACACCGGAAGAACTTCGCATTCAGATGGATGGTGTTTATTGAGAGGGACTTGCCATGAGTGATGATGGTGGGAGTCAACCAGCCTAAAGCGAAGTCAAAGTCGCGGTGTGATGATGCGTGTCATTCACTGTGACGCCACGCGTTCTGAGCTGAGAACCCTCGCATCATCTGTCCGTCCCTAACGCCCATCACGACGACATCTCCAGTCAACATTGCTTGCCACTCGCTCCCTATGGCTTCCTGGTAGAGCACTCGCCGCTAAGACGGCCTCATTCCCGGTGCACCGCAAATAGTATATGTTCGACTGGCGCCGCATGACGAGGGAATGCTGGATCGAGAGTTGCGTTAGGGATTAGGTAGATGAACAGGGAATCAAGCAGGAATCGCCAATTGATCGCCAAGAGGAAGTCCTCTGCCATCAACTGTGATGCGCGTCCTTTGCTTCTTACTGGTCCCACGTTCTCCAGCATGTTGACGTACGTCTAAAGAAGGCATTCATGGAAGCGACGGGATACCGATTCCAGTTGGACCCTTGTGCTGACGTGCATCTAAAGAAGACAGTCACGGATGTGCGATTCCAGATGGACCCTCTGCTGTGCGTCTAAAGAAGACACTCATGCAAGCGATGGATTGCCGATTCCAGTTGGACCCTTGTGCTGACGTGCGTCTGAAGAAGTCATGGATGCGATAGGATACCGGCTCCAGTTGGACCCTTGTGCTAACATGTGTCTAAAGAAGACAGTCTTGGAAGCGACGGGATACCGATTCCAGTTGGACTCGTGAAGTGAACCTGGCACTTCTATCGTCCTTCGTGGCGGCGCAGTAGTAGAGTACATTCATTGATTATATTCCTCGGACGACTATACTCCAGAATTGAGATGCCTTTTTTTCTTGATCTCCGAACCACTCAGGTCATATAGATCGACCTCAATCTGGAAGCTTTCATGTTTCTTAGAATTGAGTCTCCTCTATATACGAGACGCGGAAACATCCGGCCGAATCAAAAGGGGGAAATCGAACGCGTGGTTGCCACATACTACCCGGCGCGTGCCAGTCAGAACGCGGTGGAAACCCTAATACATTGCTCGCTCTTATAGCTATCAAGCAGTTTGATACGTTTACGACATCTCCCCCCATCCCCAGTGCGCTGGAGCTGCAGTTGGACACTTGGTTCTGCGTGTCACCCTCAGCCGCACCACCTTTTCGTGCTCAAGTCCGGTATGACTAGCAATAGTCCAGTTGATCTGCTGGCTGCTCTGGTTTCGAAACACCACAAAGATGGGATCCTCCTCTATGTCCTAGGGCTCGAGGAGATGTGCCGGCGCATCAACGCTATCACCGTGCGCTACAATCACGGCAATCCTGCCGAGCCCAGGATCTATCAAGCCTTTGTCACTTATTGCTACCGCGAAGGAGATCGCCCACCTCTCCTCCCTCTCGTTCCAGGCGCCATCTCACTCTACGCTGGCCCAGAAGCCCTGTTTGAGCCCTCTCGTTTTGCGCACCGATACGCTTCGGATACCAACCAGCTGTATTACATCATCGACATCACGGGGTACGACCTGTCTTTCATCGTCCCTCTGGGTCGCTACGTGCCGTATAAACAGTATCCAGCCGGGCGTGCGGCGATCGTGCTTGATAGCATTGAGCCTACTCCCCTCTGGGTTGTCGGTCACAGTGGTGGTTTGGGCGTGCCGGTCGGCGGGGGCAACATCCAGTCACTGCACCACGGTGATAGGCAGTTCACGTACGCTGATGGACGTCTAAGAACGACAGTGTTCGTCAAGATCGAGGCAAGCACGTCTCTGTCATGGTTTCTCGACGCTCTGTGACGATAGCTCCGCATCAGTGGCCTGGTCATTTACCCTGGGAAGCACAGATCAAGATGAAGAACAACGGGAACCGGCACGATGATTCGTACACCTTTAAGCGCCTAGTCAACCAAATGAGAGGCAAAGTCCGCAAGTTCATTTCGGTAGGATAGCTCTTCGCCGTCAATCTTTGTCGTGCTCAACGTTTTTCTTAGGAGCACGCCGATGTTGCGACGCAAGATCCGCACTGGGCTGTCGGCGATGCGACGCATGCAGGTCGCATCACTGCCAACGATCTCACTCTTCTTGCCATCGTCGTGGTGTCGCAAGGGGCAGTCATGCCAATACTGAAACTACGCGATGACTTCGGTGAGATTGTCTTGTCGAGTTGCTACATGGTACTAACGATGTCATCGCCTAGAGTTTCCTGCTCCGGCTGTTCCGGAGGCCGACTCCGCGATCACCCAACTTGAAGCTTGAGGTCGCACACTTCAACCAGTACCGATTGTCGATCTCGGGGCTTTGGCTCCTACGACCATTACCCTCACAACTATGTCGTTCTCGGAATGATGTACTTACTGTCTACGTTCACTCAACATCCTTCCATCTATCTCGGCTTCTCGTCTCTTTCTTGAACCAAACAATCTTATTCATCGGTTCGAAACCTCTAATCGGCTTGACCGAGTGCGGATGAATCTATACGGGGGTGTGGGGTACGGTAAAAACGTCTTTGCTGGCCCAGATATGCGGAACTCGTGCAGTGCGCGCTACGCCATGTGCGGCAGAAGCAAACGGTTTGGGTGGGGCGCCCGGGCGCGAGCACGCGATAAACTATAGTTGCGCTCAACGCGTCCTGAAGCGACAGGGCGAGAGCAAGTTGAAGTAGCCCAATGCGTCAGGTAGACGGATGTGCGGTCCAAAGTCCAATTGACCAGTCGCAGCCTCTATCTGTGCCTTCAGAAGCTCTTCATCTGACCGTTTAGCTACCTCTCTCCTCGCGCACCGCCTCTACTCAGGGATCCGCACGCTGGCCGTCGATCATAGCATCACTGAGTGACGCGTCAAACAGTTGGTGACCGGTGACGGACCGCACGGAGCGCGTGATCCGACTAGCGCAAGAAAGCTGGATATTAAGCTCGTATTTCGCGCCGAGTCTACACCACGAGCGTTGCGTTGGATTAGTTGCCAGGACTCATAGTAGAAGACGGTAGGCGGGGCTTGGACCGCGTACTTAGATTGGGGGGTCGGATAGAGACTCGAAGCCGGTTTTGTAAGGGAAAGGGACGTCTTGAGCCTACGATCGCACACGGTGAGAGCGAAGAGAGCAAAGCCTCAGCCAGTTCGCCCGCGGCGCCGTCTCCGCCACCATCACCGTGTAGCCTGACGGTCTTGTAGTCGGAGGACCCATGTAAGCGCCAGAATAGTACCAGGCGTGTCTATTCCGAAGAGTCTCGATCCAAGAAAACTTCGAGCGCGAGCGGGTTCTTGAGTTCGTTGGGCCGTTGTTGAGAGTTAGAGTCGTGAGAGCGTTGGAGTCAGGGGGCGTTCGGGCGCGTCAGCGCCCGAATCCAACCTCCCCCCCTGCCCGGAGTTAGCCGGGGAGCCTTGAAGGCTTTCGAAAGCTGTTTTTGTGCGGTGTGGGTGGGTGCATCTGAAGTTCAAGTAGTGAGTGTACTGTGAGCGGTGTATCTGAATGCACTTTCGCCATCTTATGGAGTCTATGGATAGGGTAAAGTATACAAAGAGCGAATCGACTGTTTTTCAGCCATCGAGACGAGCCGCGTTCTCATTGGCTCTTGAGCATCGTCTCCGTGCGCTCGCGGCTTCGCCGCTCGCGCGGCCGGAGGCCCCTTGGTTGGAGTCGGGTCGCGGGTAGGATCATGACAGCGGAGGCTGAAGCGGATGATGCTGTAGGGCATGGGAGGATGATTTTGAAAGCACGGTTCAGTACAGCGATAGTGCACAGGGAGTCATTTCGCACCTTCTCAGCAGTCCTTCACTTGCCATCCAATCGCCTCTTCACGCGTACAGTCTCCGAGTGTGCCCGCCATTGAGACGTCGAGTGGGAGGAATGTTGGGAGTGGGCGGCAGGTAGGTTAAGACGGAGACGACTTTACGTCGTGAACGAGCTGAGTGTCGGGCTCGGATGCCACGCCATGTCGGCCAACTTCATCGTCGAGCACAGCCAGTCGATGGACTGAAACCAAGAAGAACCAAGAGCAGTTGGAAGAGCGCGCATCGTTACGTCACGCGTCGTTGAACCGTGACTAGACGCGTCCCCAGCTCGAGCACGCGGTTCATCCACCTCTCCCACCTCTCCACTCCAAACCATGGTTCGCGGAGGCAAAACCACCCGTGGCACCTACTCCTACCGCGGCTCCTCTTCCTTCCGCGGCTCCTCCTCCTCCTCTCGCAGTTCCTACCGCGGCGGCTCCTACCGCGGCGGGTCCTCCTCTTCATACCGCGGGCGTGGCAGAGGCGGCAGCAGTGCACCAGGACCGGCACGAGACGATGAGGGGACGCAAATGGCCGAGCGATTCGAGCGTGTAGCGTTAGAGGATGAGATAGATGAGAAGATGGGATTCGCTCGTGTCTCTGAAGGACCGAGGAGGGAAGGTTGGTTGATCAACATGCATCCCGTACGTCCCTTTCCCTTCCCTTCTAGTCTCTCTCACCCGCTAATGTATTGGTTGGATGTAGACGACTGTGAAAGACCCCGACTGGCCTACAGGCCGCGCAGCCGTCGACTACTACTTCATCACACTCGACAACACCTCCTTCAAAGCTACACTCACATACGAACCATACTTCTACATCTCCGTCCTCCCCTCAACCGAAACCATAGTCGAAGAATACCTCGTAAAACGCCACGAAGGTCTTCTAACACGTATAGTGAGGGAATACAAAGAAGATCTTAAACAACCGAATCATCTTCTTGGAGCCAGAAGATGTTTCTTGCAGTTGTGTTTTAGGAATGTACAGGATTTGTTGGGGGTTAGGAAGGAGTTACTACCGCTCGCTCAAGCCAACGCTGCGAAGAGATCTGCGGTGGACGCTTATGCCGATATGGTCTCCGCTACTACCCATTCCTCCACAATGGCCGCAATGGACGTCGACCATCCCACCTCCACCTCAGCCTGGGGCGCAGAAGAAACCACCGCACGCGACAAAGATCCGCGCGAATCCATCGTCGACATCAGGGAATACGACGTCCCTTATTATCTACGTGTAGCCATGGATAACGAGATTAGAGTTGGGTTGTGGTACGGCGTTACCTTTAACGCTGGTCAGCCTAGTTTTCGACAGATCGTTGAACGCGTTAAACGGCCGGATCCGGTTGTGGTGGCTTATGATATAGAAACTACTAAGGCGCCGCTCAAGGTAACATTTCCTCCCTCCTCCTCCCTCTCCTCCATCCCAGTCCTCTTCTCAGTCTGAAATGGTCCTCGCTGATGCTCGCCCTAGTTCCCAGACAGCGCCGTCGACCAAGTAATGATGATCTCCTACATGATCGACGGCCAAGGTTACCTCATCACAAACCGGGACATCGTATCCGAAGATATCGACGATTTCGAGTATACGCCAAAGGAGGGATACGAGGGTCCTTTCGCCATCTTCAATGAGCCCGACGAGGTAACCCCCCTCCTCATTCGCGGGGGAGGACAAGGCTGATTGAGTGTGGTGTGCAGGCGGCGACCCTCATGCGGTTCTTCACGCACATGCAAAGTGTCCATCCGACCGTAATGGCGACGTTCAACGGCGATTTCTTCGATTTCCCGTTTTTGGATGCGAGAGCTAAGGCGCATGGGATCGATATGTTCCAGGAGATCGGGTGCGTCTTTTTTCTTTCTTCTACTCATATCCCTCTTTTGGGCCGACAACGCTGAATGGGATGACGCGAACGCTGCGCTGACACGGGTTTTGGATGCTTTAGGTTTGCGAAGGATCAGGAGGACGAGTATAAGAGTCGGACGTGTGTTCATATGGATTGTTTTCGGTACGTTTGCTTCTTCCTTCTTCTGCTCTCTTTTTTCTCCACCCATCATCCTACCATCTTCCACAGTATCCGTCTCGCGTCCCTCATCCTCTCTCATCCCTCCTCCTCATCACCCATCCCTCCTCCCCCTCACTCGTTCCTTCACGCTCACATCACTGACTCTTGTTCCATTTTAGATGGGTCAAGCGCGACAGCTACCTCCCTCAAGGTTCGCAAGGTCTTAAAGCTGTTACGGTCGCCAAGTTAGGGTACGATCCTATCGAGCTCGATCCGGAGCTTATGACGCCGTACGTGTCCCTCCTCCCTCATCTCTTCATCTCATCCTCTCCTTTGCACCTTGGTCACCTCATGCCCCGTCCCCTTCATCATCTCCTCTCTCCTCGCTAATCTTCTCCTCTCTGCCCTCTCGCTCACGTTCTTCTCGCTGATGCTCGAAAAACAGCTACGCCCTCGACCAACCCCAAACCCTAGCTCAATACTCCGTCTCCGACGCCGTAGCGACTTATTATCTCTACATGAAATACGTCCACCCTTTCATATTCTCTCTGTGCAACATTATCCCGTTATGTCCGGATGAGGTGTTGAGGAAGGGGACGGGTACGTTATGTGAGACTTTGTTGATGGTACGTCTTAATCCTCCCCCACCTCTCACTCTACTCACACTGCCCCCTCTCCCTCTTTCCTCCCGTATCCTTGCTGAACCGCGTCTTCAGGTCGAAGCATTCCGCGGCTCAATAATAATGCCCAACCGACACGAAGACACCGACGGTTCGATGTACGAAGGACATTTAGTTGCCAGCGAGACGTACGTGGGCGGACATGTGGAGGCGTTGGAGGCGGGCGTGTTTAGGAGCGATATCGAGATTGAGTTTAAGATTGAGCCTAAGGGGGTTCAAAAGGTACGCTTCTTTCTTCCCTACCTAAGCCCACACCGCGTCTCGCCCATCCACGCCCCGTCTCGCATATCCACGCCCTGCCTCGCCCATGCCCGCTTCGTATCACCTATGCTCGATCGCGCCGAATGCTGATCCCATTCGCAGCTGATCAACGAGCTCGACGCGGCGCTCACATTCTGTATCACGGAAGAGTCTAAATGCGCTCTCTCGGACGTGACGAACTACGAGGAGGTCAAAGGAGAGATCAAGGCCAAGCTGGAGGAGATGAGGGATAATCCGTTGAGGAAGGATAAGCCGCTGATATACCATTTGGATGTGGCGGCGATGTATCCGAATATCATGTTGTCCAACCGGCTGCAGGTGCGAACTTTCTCGTATAAAGGAGGATGGGATGCTGACTTGATGGTGGTTACAGCCCGACTCGGTCGTAGACGAGAGCGTATGCGCAACCTGCGACTTTAACCGCCCCGGCAAGACCTGCGATCGACGCTTACCCTGGGCCTGGCGCGGCGAGTTCTTCCCCGCTCGTAGAGACGAGTACAACATGATCCGTCATGCATTGGCTCAAGAGACTTTCCCACCCAAACGTACCGGTCTACCCTCCCGCCGATTCCACGAGCTCGCACCAGGAGAGCAGACGGCGCTGTTACATAAGAGATTGGGCGATTATTCGAGGAAGGTTTATAAGAAGGTTAAGGATACCAAGGTCGTTACGCGAGAGGCTATCATCTGTCAACGCGAGAACCCATTCTACGTCGATACCGTCCGTCGATTCCGCGATCGACGGTACGAGTATAAAGGATTACACAAGACGTGGAAGAAGAACCTCGACGGCTTACTCTCTCAAAACGCCTCACTCGCCGAAATCGACGAAGCTCGAAAACTCATCGTCGTTTACGATTCACTTCAACTCGCTCATAAATGCATCCTCAACTCTTTCTACGGATACGTCATGCGTAAAGGTGCACGATGGCACAGTATGGAGATGGCTGGAGTGACGTGTTTGACGGGAGCTTCTATCATTCAGATGGCCAGGACGCTTGTAGAGCAGATCGGGAGACCTTTGGAGTTGGATACGGATGGGATTTGGTGTATGCTTCCTGGAGTTTTTCCTGAGAACTTCAAATTCGGTCTGAAGAACGGGAAAGATCTGGCATTTTCGTACCCTTGTACGATGCTCAACCATCTCGTTCACGACGGGTACACGAACCATCAGTACCACGATCTCGACCCTTCCTCCGGCTCCTACGTCGTTCATTCCGAAAACTCGATCTTCTTCGAGTTGGACGGGCCTTATCGAGCTATGATCCTTCCCAGCTCTAAAGAGGAGGATAAACTGTTGAAGAAACGTTACGCGGTATTCAACGACGACGGATCTCTAGCCGAACTCAAAGGTTTCGAAGTCAAACGTCGAGGCGAGCTCCAACTCATCAAAATCTTCCAATCCCAAATCTTCGATCGCTTCCTCTTGGGATCTACCACATCCGAAGCTTACGGCGCCGTAGCGCAAGTCGCGGACCGGTGGTTGAACGTGTTGTTTAGTCGGGCGGCAGAGTTGAGCGATGAGGAATTGGTGGAGCTTATTGCGGAGAATAGGAGTATGAGTAAGACGTTGGCGGAGTATGGCGGACAGAAGTCTACCAGCATATCCACTGCCAAACGATTGGCGGAGTTCCTTGGAGACGGGATGGTCAAGGATAAAGGACTTGCATGTCGCTTTATCATCTCTGCCAAACCGGCCGGTTCACCCGTGACGGAACGCGCCGTTCCAGTGGCGATATTCAGTGCCGAGGAGAGCGTGAAGAGGATGTACTTGAGGAAATGGTTGCGGGACGCTAGCTTGTCGACTTTCGAGTTACGCGATATACTCGACTGGTCGTACTACATCGAACGACTAGGCAGTGTCATCCAGAAACTGATCACTATCCCCGCGGCCATGCAACACGTCGATAACCCCGTCCCACGTATCCGTCATCCGGATTGGTTACATAGGAGAGTAGCCATGAAGGAGGATAAGTTCCGACAGAACGCCTTGACTCGTTTCGCGTTTTCCGTGGCCATTTCCGATAAGAAAAAGGCGAAGGAGGCGGAGAAGAGCGGGAAGAGCGTTGAGGAGTGGGAGGCTGAACAGAGGCAACTTGAGAAGGACGCGTTTGGAGGGGTTAGGGAGGGCGATATGGAGGATTTTGGAGCGCCGAGTACGGGCAAGGGGTTGAGGCCGCAGAGGGTTGCGGTTGTCACTAAGAAGAAGGGAAAAGGCAAGGGAAAGATGGAGAGGGAAGGTCCGGTTGTGGATTGGAACGAGCCGGAACCGTCGTTCGTGGAGTACCAGAAGGCGGGGGATTACGCCGGATACGTGGCTGCTGTACACCACCGATGGGTCGCCCATGCGCACCAACGCGCGACGCGCGAGGTAGACCCGGACGAGGGAGTCGTACCGGATATGTTCAAAGGCGTACGCAAACGCGCCTTACACGCCCGATGGGATATCGTCCAACTCCGTCCAACACGTGCTCCAGGGAAGTTCACTCTATGGTTACGAGTCGACGGTGACTTGGTCAGTTTCTCGTTGAGAGTGCCGAGGGAGTTTTATTTGCATTTGAGGAACGAGCCGAAGGAGGGGACATTTGATAGGGAGATGTATGAGGCTGAGAAGGTGAACAAGACGTTGCCGAGGGGGTTCCCGTGTGCGAATTTGTATAGGATTACGGTTAGGGAGGAGGTTTTTCAGGAGGGACAGGAGCATTTCTTGGGGCTTATGAACGATCCGAACGTCGATGGGGTGTACGAGCTGCAGGTACGTTCTCTTTACGAGTCTGGTGGCTATCTAATTCTGACGGAGCCTTGTTATAGATCCCGCTCGTCGTGCGCGCGATGTTACGCCTGGGCAAGACGTGCGCGCCAGAAGACGTCGGGCTTACGCTCACCAAAGCGCAAGTCACCGGTCTCGATCTTAACCAGCTCGACCGTGGACATATGCAACACCGCACGCGTTACCTCGACGGAGGCAAGGGCAAATATCTACTACTCTACCACGCCTGCTCGCCCAAAGGCGACATCCACGTCTTTGCCATATTCCCGCAAAATGGGCCCGTGCGCGTACATATCGTCGACCCCGCACCGCGCAGACAGCCCATCCCGCGTTTACGCGAGATGTATGCGGAGATGCTGGAAAAGCATCGGGCTGCTGAAGGCGCGAGTCGGACGGTGCCGTACCAGGACGAGGGCGCGTTCGTCACGACGTACCATTCTTCGGACGCGACGGCTTGTAAAGCTTTGTCGCGCGAGCTTGGATTGATGGAGGGTCAGGGATACACCATCGTGCTGTCGTCTGCAAAAGAGCAAACGTACTTTGACGCGCTCGTGCCCAAGCTCGCGCGGTTCCCTATCCTGGCTATGCCCAAGGGTCGCCAGTTCCACGTTCTGGATGGCTTGCAGTGGCAAACGGCCGTGGCGAAAATGATGCTGCGACGATACTTTTCGCTCGGGTTGTTCCTTGACCGAATGGTCGCGCTCGCGGAGTACTACGACGTTCCCGTGGGACACATCGATGGCGATCAGTTGCTGTTCTTGTGCGATATGGACTTTGCGCGGCGTGTCATTGCGCAGGACGGAGTGCTTTGGTGGTCGCCGTCGGATAGGCCTGATCTTGGCGGTATCGAGGACGACAAACGCTTCACGGAGGAACTTCCCAATACCGAGTTCATCGCGCCGGGCTGTTATGCCAATGTCTGTCTCGAGATCACCGTGCGCAACTTGGCCGTTAACTCTGTTTTGCATGCCGTCGCTATCAACGAGCTCGAGGGTAGCGGTGGCACGACTGCCTTCGACGCCGTCTCGCATACCATTGACGAGTTTGCCGACGGCGAAGCAGGACGCGATCTCGCTTTGGGAGAGTCGAACGTATCGCCGCAGGTCTTCGCGCTGATCAAGAACATGGTGCGCACTTGGCTGCTCGACAAGATCCGGCATGGGAGCGACACGCCCGCGACGCTCGCGGTGGACCATTTCTTCCGTTGGATCAGCTCACGAGCGTCGTGCATGTACGACCCGAGCATACATCGGTTCGTGCATGGTCTCATGCGCAAGACGTTCATCCAGCTTCTCGCCGAGTTCAAGCGTCTGGGTTCACAGGTTGTGTATGCCGACTTTGGACGCATCCTCCTGGTCACGTCGAAGCCGCCTGGTACCGCACACGCTTACGCGACGTACATCACGACCGCTGCGACCTCGCATGAGCTCTTCGAGCATCTTTACCTTCGCACGGAGCGCTTTTATGATTTCTTGCTCTTCATGGATCCCGCCAACGCCGGTGGCGTTGTCTGCGAGGACCCGCTCGCGATTGAGCCTCCGACAGAGCTCACCGTCGAGATGCGCTGGGACATCCAGCGTTACTTGCCACCCGTATTCCAGCGCGACTTTGCGCAGCTCGTCCAGTACTTCCTCGTCGAGCTCTACCGCGTTCGGCAGAAAGCCAACGCCGGTTCACGCGCGCCACTTCGCGTACTTCCCAATGGTACACCGGATCCTTCACTACAGGAGGCGGGTAAGGCGCAGGAGATTGACGCGGCGCGCGACTTCATCGCTCGCCGTCTGACGCGCAAGCTCTTCCGCGCTATCGAGAGCGTGCAGACGCGCCTACGGAGCCCAGATGCGGACGATCCTGATCAAGCGCGGTACTTCGAGTTCCCCGTCCTCGCGGGTGGACATCTGGTCATGAAGGACTCAGCACTGGAGTTCGTCAAGTTCGCATGTGCGGTGTTCGAGCTTGCGCGTGAGCATAGCGCCGAAGTCGGCGTGTTGAAGCGTAATGCGCTTGAGCTCGTAGGGTACAAGGCGTTCGGAGACGTCGTTGCGTTTCGCAATCCATGCGACCCACTGCGCTTGCCGCATGTACCTTGCACGCACTGCGACGCCATCCGCGAGTTCGACTTCTGCCGCGACCCGGATCTCTCACCGCCTACCAGAGACGGACCACCGCCCAAATGGCGATGCGGAGCGTGTGGGGGCGAGTATGACCGCGGGGCGATTGAGAGCGAGTTGCTAGAAGTGGTATACGCGCTCGAGCGGTCTTTTGCGCAGCAGGACCTGCGGTGTACGAGGTGCAAGCAGATCCGATCGGATGATCTGTCGAAGCACTGCGCGTGCTCGGGGACGTACGCGCTCACGATTGGGAAGCCTGAAGTGCGGAGGAGGTTGAGGACGATCGTGAACGTCGCGCGGTTGCATAAGTTGCCGAGGTTGACGGTGAGGTTCATTGCTGGTTGTTGTGTGCTTTATACTGATATATGTTTTGTAGGAAACATCCGAGGCGCTCATGGGATAGTACTTTCGCACTTACATCTCTCTTGTGTTTTGCTTTCCATGTTGCTGTCTTTTGCTGTTTGTAATCTATATGTTTCCGCGCAACCTTAGTAGTCTTGATGACAAGGAATTACGCCTGACGATTCCCATGCAGCATGAAGAAGTAACGAAAAGGGAAGTCCGTAGTCTTATCACAAGATACAAAGGCGTGCAAAGCGCAGCTGTGCGAGTCGCCATACGCATTCGCTCGCTGAGGTGGTAGTGTACATGCTAGTGTTATGCGCCCCCGCTCTGCAAGTTGTGCGCTGTAAAGTCCGCGACTGGAAACCCCACCTTTATCTTCTTAGGCGTAGGCGTAGGCACCGGCTGACCGTCGCTCGGTTCCTTCCGTTCTGCGGGGTGAAGAGAGCACAGTGAGAATGAGATCATAAAAGCGACAAGATGTTCCACGTACTGAGGGATCGAGACCTATCTTCCCGTGCGGGCCCTCGAGCGGTCAAATGCGTGTGCCTCGGCACGCTCTCCTGTACAGGAATCGACGTACTGGCAGCAATCGACCTCCCTCCCTCAGACCCGAGTCCTAAAGCACCTATCGCTCCGACAAGGCCCCGGAGGGCGTACTTGTGGAACAGGAGCTGCTTGCGAACAGCCTGCTTAACATGAGGTATGTCGCTCTGGTCAACGGCATGATTATCTATAATCCATTGATTCCGTATTCGCTTGAGGCTCTGAAACAGACGATCCAGAACAGGACCAACATTGCAGAGAATCGGCCCGGAGTCTTCATTCAACAAGGTGAGTGTTTGGACCTCGTCGAGCACAGAGGTGCGGTCGCCGCCGACGTAGAGCACTTCCCGCCACCGAACTCGATCTTTTTGCTCTGCATGATAGACGAGAGCCCAGAGTGCAGTCCAAACGAAAGACTCCAAGTCGTCCACTGGCGACTGCAGATAGCTCCTGCCATCCGCTACAGCAGCGCTGAACTGCGTGGATCGAAACTGCGGGGTGCCCTATATACTACGATCAGCGCACGGAAGGACGTAACTCTAGACTGTCTACACATACCACAATCCGCTCAGGGCACTTGTCCTTGAAGTAATCTGATCCCCTCAAATCAACAGCTCCATCACTATCCAGCAAGACTGCTCTGCACGTCTGACTTAGACCCAGCTCTTGAACGCGTCTTTCCAGCGTCTTCCTGCACCCATCAACTTCGTCCCGCAACTTGAACACATCGGCCTGAGAGTCTCCAGACAAATTGGGAGGACCTTCAGAAGCGGGGTCGGCCAGGCTTGCCAGCCCATCGAAAGGCTTGAATAGTTCGTCGAGTGAAGGGACGACGAACGGCCGGCACTCGACAGGATGGTCGAGTCTGAGGATGGTACCAATGCATATGTCACGGTGGAGAAACCCTGCCCAGAACCAGTGTATCCATCCTATGAAAGCTTCATCAGCGGTGGGTGGCACCTTGCATGAAGAAAGACACGTGCCTAGCATCGCATGCAGTATGCACTCCGATAGTTCCTTCCCGTCCTCGCAGGCGGTCAAAGGTTTTCCCACTTCGCAGAAAGTCAAAGTCAGAATGCAACCAGACTCGAGGGCGGACGGTTCACGGGGATGGTCCCCGACGCCGATAACGATGGAGTCGGCTGGCAGGGAGAGGTTGCGCGAGCCCCGAGTGCCATCCAAAGGATGAATCGAACTTGACAGGCCAGAGAGATACCTGGGCACATCGCCATTATCAAGGTGTGCGTAGATGTTCTCATCGACCTCCAGCCTGAATATCTCGCCGTTTGTGAGGCCGCGTAGCTCGACATCGTGTGGCGACATCCGTGAAAGGGCGGAGCAGAGCAATGTGCGGACGGATCTTCGATCGTCACTCTGCGTGATATCGAGCGCATGCGTCGTAGAAAGACCATCGCGCTGAAAGATAAGGAAGCGCAACTCGTTGGTCTTGTAGTCGAAAGCTAGAATGATGCACATGGTGGGCAGAGGAACATTGGTAAACCTCGCACGAGCCTGGAGATCAGACCGCATATCCTTCTCCTTGAGCTCCAGCAAAAGGATATCTTTATAACGGCAGCTTTGAAATAGCGAAACCTCGTTTTCTTCATCACGGGGCAGGAAGTGGAGTCTCGGTGTCGGGTGCGATGGACGTGGCGACGAGTTACTCTGTGACGAGTCGTTCAGAGCCTTCATGCAAATAGAGATACAATCTTCCAGGAAGCGGCAGAGAGGATCATAGAGTTTCGACTCCGTCTCGCCTCTAGGGCGATAGAATGGGACGTCGATCGCAAGGCATATATCGATGGGGTCAACTCTGGGTGCAAGAGCGCGTGCAATCTGTTCGGTGGGAAAGTGAGAAATATGGCTGAAAATATTGCCCTTTGTTACCGTCTTTAACGCACGACCGCTCTCACAGAGGCGAGACTGTGAGACTGTGGATGGCTTTCGGGTTGTGTAATGGAGGGAGACAGATCCGTGAACGGCCAGTTGAAGCGACATAGCTGATTGATTACTAAGGCCAGACATTAACATCGCTAAGTTCGAAGCCGGGTGTGCGATATGGTAGGGTGTCTGATACGGAAGGTGTTGCTAACGCTCAGGGTGGTGGACGCAGCGAACAAGACACGATTGCTGCGTGCTCGAACTTCGAAGCCTCGGAGGCTCGGACCGAAGACGCGTGTCGTCACGGTAAACAACGCGTGACGTAACGAGCTCGGAGTTAAACCACCGCCCTCCCAACCTGTCTCCCTCGTATCAGGAGTCTGCATTGGAGACTAGCCCTGCTCGGCGCCGCGGCGCCGCGCGCGCGGTCGAATGGTTTCTCTGCAGCCCACCATCGCCTCAGCAGTAGATCTTCGGACGCGACGGCGACGAGATGTAGGCGACGACTTACGATAACGGCACTTGCTCGTCGCATTTAGAGATTAGGGGGCGCATGTGGACAAGAGGACGTAAAAGGGTTCTAAGGTGCGAATCCCACAGGCTGTATCGTGGCGCCTCTCTGCTTACTCCTGCACCGATCAAGCTGCACCTTGTCCACCATCTATTTCTGGCGCTCTAACGAGCCTCTGAGCCCTCATATATATTCGGCCATTTCTCCAAGATTTGCGCAAGCACCCGAGATCTTATGGGGACAATGACAACGCGCGGACTGCAGGCGACTATGTCTCACATGGAGAGCTACTGAAAGGTGCGACGCTCTCCCTATGCGATATCTATGTACTCAGGTGCGCATTCAGGTTCGACAGAAACTTGAGTCCCATTCTTGTGCAACGTCATGGTGGAACCATGCGTCTCTACGGCCGACTCTACGCACTACATCCCTACTCATCACCGTCTGTTTGGGAGGAGCACATATCCTATCTCATTTTTCAAGCCATACGATGCCCTTGCCCTATATCTGAAACAACACTACATCTTAAGAAGGTGTACTCAAACATGCGAAAGCGATTCGATGAAACGCGCGAATCCAGGGACCGGGGAGCTCAGCAGAGCTCAGCATTCTACTCGACATTTTGATAGATCATGCATCTGGACCAGTTACAGACTTGTGAGAATGATCGTAGGCTCCGCAGTATTAAATTTGCAGCGACTACACAGTTGAGCGATTTGAGGACATGTGCCTTGCATGGCAGAAAGGAAGGACAATTTACCGTTCATTTTGGCTTGTGCTCGGCGTATGCAGCTATATTCTGATGGCATGCTCTTCCCTCTCTTCGAGCTCGCGTGCCGCCTCCACTACCTCTGCGTCGTGTGGTGCGTTCTTGGTGGGGAAAGCGTGACTGTGCGATGCACGAGATGAGACGTTGAACTGTACAATACGAGTAATCGCACCTGTTTCCCACGCTTGACATACTGCCCTTCTCGTCGAGCTTCTCTGCTCTCAACTGACAAACGTCCACTGCGTCCAGCTTTTCTCCTCTTGGTGCACTATCGCCTGATTTCGCATTTGTGTTTCCTTGCCCTAGTTCACCACGATCTAAGGGAACCAGAGTAGGATTGATGAAGCTCGGATGCGAGCTACGTGGTCCTATCAGTCAGTGAAGCCATCACCAGCGGAAAAGCGTACACACCCCATCTCGGCGTCGAGTAATGTTGTCTCTTGCGGCTGCGCTCCGAACTCTATTGGTCCCAGCTCTGGGCTTGCGTGCCGTGCACGCGACGTAGGTTTCCATCCGAACCAGCCACCAATAGTACAGATGATTCCCCAATACGACGCGCGTGCCTCCGTCGTCATGCCGAAGAGCCCAAAGATGGTGAATGCGAGGATGGGAGATGTCCAGTAGAGGAAATACAGGCCAGGTAGAGACCCGGCATCCCGTATCTCTTCGTACGTCCAGCTCAGCGGTTCCCACTGACTGTGCACAACGTCCCAACCGTAATAGAAAGGAACACTGACTCCTTGCGTCAAGTCCGCGACTACGTTTAGAGCAAGGTAAACGATGCCGAACGGTAAGGTGATGAGGATGTCAATGCTACTAAGGGCGAGGATGCGAAAGTAGTTTGTGCGCGTGACTGAGCCGTTACTGCGCAGGAAGTGGTTGACATCTCTACCATGATGGTAAAATGTCCACGCCACTTTTGCTACGACCATGGCAGCATTCAGCATAAACCACTACATTTGAGTATCGATGGGAGACTCACGGTAGTAGAACGTGATGGACACAAGGGGTGGGATGACTATCCAAGACTGTATGATCAAGATTGAGAGTCCCGAGCCATCGGGGGAGTTCGCGCAGCCAAAGACTTCTTCGACCTGGAACCGGCTGATCTGGACTGTGTAGTCTTGAAGACCACGCACATTAGCACTGAGCTGTACGATGATCAGGCATGTACAGCTTACTTATAGGGCCTGCAATGAGTATGGGAACGACGAAGCCTAGAGTCCATTCCACGATCAGATTCCAGCGTCTCTACATAAAACGGTCACGATGTTATAACAATGGACTTTGAAAGAATAACAAACACGGCGATACGTACGGCTGCCTTGCTGGGTAGCTCCACAGACTGAAGAGTGGCAATGATGTAAAGTCGGCGTACAATGATGAGGGTGGACATAGGCTTGACGACGAATGTGATGAGCTGTAGGTGAGATACTACGAGGATGCATGTAAGCTTTGGATTCTGGTATCGAAGTAAAGCACACACCGATATCGCAATAGACGTAGAGCTTTACATCAGCGTTGCCAGCCCATATGATAGTGTTGACAGCACTGGTGAGGCAATCAGGCATAACCAGAAGCAAAGGAATGTGACACCAAGATTCCAGGTTTGGCGTATGAAACTAGTCAGTAGCACTAGCAGAAGCATCACGGCGGACAATGATAAAGCGATAGGCAACAGTGGGTATGTTGGGTCTGCAGCGCTCATGATTATTCGAGGTGCTGTATATTTTTACGGCGCTGTACGCCTTATATACCTTGTCTTCCATCGGATGGAACTCGGTACTTCTTCCTCAAGTACACAGCTCAGGAACCATAGCATTGTATCCCGATTATCAATCAACAGGACAAGTGGTCGGCTGGTAGACCTACAAGAATTGCAGTGCGGAAGTGTAGGCAGGCTGGCGGTGGCGCAGCCCCATATGCATTTGACGTGTAGCATGCATGATGGTACCGTCCTGTACGCGGCAAAAGAAGCCAGTAGTTTCAATAGTGCAGTGCAAAGTGGATGCTTGCACATGCACTACGCGATGGTACATGCAGATACCAGGTCAGAAATGATACATATTGAGTTTACATGTAGCCACAAACCCTTGGTCTGCGGGTCTTTTGCATCCTTCGCCTGTTCAATTCTGAGGCCGGAAGAAGCGAACCTGGCCGAACGCAGGTCCGAGAAGTCCGAGACCAGCTGGACCCAGCTTCCAGCCAGGCGGTTCAGAAGACAGTGCCGTCCAAGTAGTACACGTCTCGTGAAAGATGGTGGTGTAGTTGTAGATCATGATTGACATCTGTAGATCCAGGGTCAAGATTCTTACGTAGCATAGTAGTCATCAACCCGGATTCAATAGTACCGAAGGAACCTAGACGTGCGTATAGGTCCTTACGCGGCCGTCCGACAAGTCAAGGGATATTATGGCATAGAGATGATCGAATAAGAGGCGAAAACGGGGTGCCCACGACGTAGACCTTCGATGTCCGGACCTTCCAGGCAATGAGTGTTTGTATCTGGGATACGCTCGGCAGTGAATCCGCAGGGAATGTGATGGTTCGGACCAGAGACGGTTCGCGCGCGAGGTTGGCGCGTGTCGATCCAGATTGAAGATTCTCATCAAACTGTGGCGCATCTTTGACCGTTCTGGCGTGCTTTCATCTTCTTTGTATACGCATTCAGCTAGAGATCTAAACGTTTCAGACACTAAGAGTCGTTGAGTGGTGGTCTTGAATCGCAGGAGGCGCGATAGAGCACCTGGATCACTGCATTGGCCTAAGCACTGCGTACATGATCCTTTCTCCCCTCGATAGCGATGATGAAGCGCAGGTCAGGCTATCGTACGCAGTACGTAGTGAGCAGAGTAATCCGTGCTATGTGTGCGACACTTGTGCGAGGGTCGGCCAGAGGGCAGTGCGAGGTTGGACGGCAGATGTTGGTCCGGTCCATGTCTTGCGTCATGCGCCACCCTCGCATCTCGACTTGTGCAGAGGAAAAGCCGGTGGGTGAGCCACTTGATTGCGTAGGGCACCAGGCTTCAAAGTGGTTCTGGCAGTCTTGACTATCACCTATATGTGAGCGTCAGCATATTCATATATACCGAGCGCAAAAGTCCAAAAGCTCCAGAGTCCCGGCGAGACAAGGTAGAATACATACCAATCGACCCCTCGGGTGCCCTGCGGAGGTTCTTATTTTGCCTAACCCCAGTTTCCAGTACAGTCCCTCCAAAACCCTCTAGCCTTAGCGTCCGTTGCGGCTTTGAACTATACGCGGCACGCCCCGCCTGCGGTAAGATGATGAATCGCCACGAAAGAGGGAGGAGCCACAGAGTAAGCTGCAGGCATTGCGCAAAATGGCAATACTGTCGTTATGCTGAAAGAAAGTTGTAAGATCGTCGTGGCAGGAGTGCTAAGGGTAGGCTAAGGGGAAGAACGCGGGTCAAGAATGTCGGCATTCGGGCCGAGGGTCGCGCAGGGTCGCACGCGCGTAGCGGCGGGCTTTGTCCGTTGCAGTTAGAGTAAAATATCCTCATCGCCTATGAGTCCGTCATGTCTAGCCGCTTCCAGCGTAGCATCATAGTGGACGGCACACAAAACGTATCAGTCTTCTTGGCTTCTCTTGTCATCTGGGCCATCCATTTTTGTAGGCAGCAGGTCTTGCTGTCCCGTTCTCGAATTATGAAGGTCAAATATGGCATTCATGATAATACGAGGAGTTGTGAAAACGAAGTACGCCGTTCAGTCCGCCGGAAGACATAGTAATGTCATTCTGGATACTACTTATATAGTACTAGGCAGAAAGCAGAAAGACGCTAGACATGCGGCTGAACGTATACTAGCACCAGAGGAATGGCTCGCGGAGGGCATGGAATTCTGTGCCAGCGGGATTCACCAGCCATATGCTCCCGTCCGTGAAGAACGCGACTTGTGCGTTGAAAACGGGAGAAGTAGTGACCGTCTTTGCATCGGTGGGCCGGAAAGGTCAATGAAGACACCCAAGCCACTCTGATGTAAGCGCCATGTAATCTCACATCGCGCACCAAGCATACTGGGCTGATTAACGACATAAGTTCCATCCGACAAGAGCGTGATCTGCTTGAAAGGCGCGCCAGCTAAGTGGTCGTATTCGGGGTTGATGATCTTCGGCTCGGGATTATGTATGTTGCCAACCTGTATGGTCAGCACCAATCTGTCTTGGGAGTACGAGCTATAGTGGGCCATTTCGATTGTTAGTTAGAGCTCGCCTCGTCAAGAGAGCATAATCCTTACCTGAAGTCTGTCATGAGGATTGCGGAGTGCTAGTTGGTATAGTGAAGAGAGCTGTCGAGCGGTCTGCCTTTATACGTCTCATGAAGGCTCTTGTTCTTTAATATGCGCGTTGGCCATCTACAATCCAGTGGTCAAGCTTCAAGGCCGACCCTTGTTCACTTGCGTTACCCGACAAGCCCGAAAAGAACAAAGGTCAACCGTCAATCACTGAATTGCACAGGTCCGCAGGGTTGTTGCTCGAGGGCACAAATGTCGAAGCACTTCACTGACAATAGCCAAACTCAGAATCCTCCTGACAAAGGCTGTGGTCATCGCCGAGATTAATAGAAGTTCGGTGCGCAGAACGATGACAATCGAGGTCCGCAGGTATCCTGGCAACTGAGATAACTCTGCACGCGACTGGCCCTTCATGCCATCCTTGACAGCCACCCGATCCACCTGCGCGCCACTCTCCGCCTCTCGACCTCCCACCCAGGTACAGCCACGATAGCATATCTTGACCTTCGTTCTCACAAAAAGAAAAGCGCGTTCCAATGCAACAGAAAGACCGTACTTTCGAGAAACGCATCGGGCGCTGTTGCGCGCTCGCGACTGCCCAGAGGCAATACAGCGGCACGGCGAGAACGCGCTTCGGCAAGTCGGCCCGAACGCCTAACGCCGGCGCCGGTCAAAGCAACAATATTGCATAGGAAACGAATACCCCGGTCGTGCACGTCCGCAAGAAGAGGGTCTAAGGAAGAACAAGCCTTCCTTCTCCAGGACAGTACGAGGCTATGTCCCGTCTCCGTCACGAGAGCTATAGCGTTCCTACTCTCATCTTCATAGCCCCCTTCGAGGCTAGAGAATACGTCTTCACAACACCCCACATCCCGGCCTAGCCCACCCATATAGCACCACAATGTGTATCCCCTTCACGCGGGTTGGCAGAGCGAGTGCGCTAACGGTTCTGCCATGACCACTATACGGGGGTTTCAAGTCGTGTATTTCCGCTGCTCGCCATGACTGAGAGTAGGCAAAGAAGGGGGAAATGAGAGGTCGTGATGGTGGTGGACGCAGCGAGCATGTCACTTGATGCCGGGCCCATAGCCACATCTCCCTCCAGCTGGCCCATCACGGAGGCGCCGCGCTCTGGCTTCGTCGCGCACGCCAAGAAACGCGTCTTGCTGGAACATGAAATTTGACCGTCGCTTGGGGCAGGCTTGAAGATAGACCAAGCCTATTATTTTGTGGGGTTTCAGGGCAAAGTGGGCTGTAAGCATTCGGAGGGAGCATGGTGGGCGGAGGCAAGAAGCGCTCGCGCGGATTCAAGGCCGGCGGCTCGCGGGTGTCTAACGGACGACAGCGAGCGCCGTATTCTTCAACGCGCTGCTTGTCTCTGGCTCTGATCTACACTCGACTCGAATGCATCTGCAATCACAGTCTTCAGCTTCATCGTGGCCTGTGGGATACTGGGTATATGCGGGAGCTGATATTGCGCACTGGGCGGCCGCCAGAGAACCGATCCCGTCGGCCAAGGCGTGCTCTCTCCCGCCGTTGCCTCCGTGCCGTCCGTTGCGACGTGACCATCAAATAATATATGACTAGCACAGCGCATGAAAGTTCCTTATCTTTGTACCCCCATTGCCCGCTGTCGACGCCATATCCCGCGAAGGCGACACACTTCATCAGTCTGGCTGGTTGAACATGGCTGGACGGCTTGGACGCTCGCATACGACCAATGATGCTACCAAGGCACAGCCCACACCGCTCTATACCATAGCGACTCGAAGTCCTATACCGGAGATAGTGTACGCGCGTAGTGTTGAAGAGCTCGACGCTGCATTGAAGGGGTTTCATGGGTACGCCCACGCGTCCTTATATGCGCAGTCTGCTTGAATTAGTTCTGACTTCGCACAGGCCATATGGGTTCGATTGCGAGTGGAAGTGCATGCCGCAAGATGGTCGGGTCGCTCTCGTGCAACTGGCCAACGGCTCGAGGGTAGTTCTTGCGCAGGTATCTGCTATGTCCGGTTCGTCTATCCTATCTTCCAGTGGGATTGCATCAGCTGACACTAGAGACTACCTTCCTCCAGGGTTTCCTGCGAAGTTGAAGGTCAGAGATTGCCTCGTGCCGTAGTATTAGCTCGTTCAAACGCAGTTTAGACAATTCTTGAGGATCCCTCCGTCGTCAAGATAGGGCAAGCCCTTGAAGGTGACGGCAGAGTTTCCGTTGCAGACTTGCGTTGAACTTACTGGTTCCTTCACCTCACAGGCGACGGCGCGCGACTGAGAGACGACTACGGTATAAATGTCAAGAACCTCGTCAACATACACGCCATCGCGCAACGGGTGGACCGGCCGTTCAAGGATAAGTACTCGTGGAGGAGAACGCCGCCGTCACTCGCACTCATTGTAGAACACTTCCTCGGGTGCACTCTATCGAAGGACCTTGTCAGACTCAGCAACTGGGAACGATCGCCCCTAACCGTGGCCCAGCGCGAGTGTACGTGGCTTATCTCTATCTTCTTCTCCAAGCTCTGCTGAACTTGCCGACGCAGATGCTGCAGGCGATGCTCATTGCGTCATTGAGCTATATCAACTATTCCTTGACAGAGCCGCGTCAAATCACATCGATCTAAGCAACTGCGGCAAGGTGGTCAACTTCAAAAAGCCGTATTTTGAACCCAATTTCCCTTTCATGAGAACCGGCTTCCCTTCGGCATTGAATGTATACGAATCCGCCGCCTACACGATGTGGGATCTGGGATACAGCGCAACCGACATTCTATCTTCCATGCAACGTCACTGTCGCTCAGACACAGCTCGTCCGTCTGATGAAGCGGCTGTCATGTATGTGTTCTCAATCCTGCTAATGTTGTGTATCATGCAAGTTTGACCAATTTTGCAGAGCTTTGATTGTAGGAGAGCTCACTAAGAAACCTTCGCTTTCCTACGATCCAACGACACTTCGCGCACTTGTCGAAGGCAACCCTTTGGCCTCCAAAGCGCACGAAGGTTTCCTCGCGGATCGATGCCCAGTTCCCTCCACTTCGCACAAACGGCTACCTTCTGCGGCGTCAGGTTCGAGATGCACAATCTCCGAACGACCGAAGAGTTCCCGGGACAGCGCGCCAGAGCAGACCTCGAGTTCAGCTTCTCAATGCTCAACGACAGCAAAACGTTCTCAAGAGGAGCGTACTCGTGAGACAACGCCAGAGGAAGCTCCGCGTAAGCGCACGAACAAGCGGGCTGCACCTTCGCCAGAGCCCGAAAAGCGTGTCGTGAAGCGGTCGCGTACTGCGAAGTTCTGACCTTGTCTGTACACACCTGGAACCAATACACCCCAATTTTACCATGCCTTGGGTCAGGGTGGGTAGTCGCGTAGTAACATCAGCAGAAAGAAATGAAATATGCATGAGTTGCGAGCAGACTGGAATCAGCCCCGAGTCTCCCTCGGACCTTTGGAACGTTATCCTCATTGCGGCTCTCATGTGGCTGTCGGATTGATCTGTGCCATTCCGAAGATAACTCCGGGTCAGTACTATCTCCCAGCGAGTCAGCGGCTGGTATCAAGCTATAGCTGGACCCCTGGCGCTCGAAACACGTCTTGTCACTGAATATGACGTGTGACATAACGCGTCCAACAATTCTTTTGCAGGCCAACCAGCGTCCGCATCGTCGTCTTGACGAACCGGCCGTTTGGACGCGAGTCAGTCCGCACCTAATCATCCTCGAACAAGTGCGTTTTGGCTGAGTCCCTTGAACGTCCAGCATGCTATGCTGCCGCCATGAGCGTTCCTCGCAATCTCCTCTGTCTACACACTGCTTTCTCTTAAACTGGATTATACATGGCTGAGCCTGCGCAGCCTGTGCTCGAGGAACAATGTATCATACAATGGTAACTTCACGAGCGCACTTCTCAACAACACAGTAACAATATCCTTGACGACGGGGAACAAAAAGGGAACAATACAAAATATTGAACAACCGGAGACAATGGATTATTCCGTGAGCGAATCTTGAGCGAATCAGTTATAGGGGCGGTAGTCGTCGAAGGGGCCCTGATACTGCCAGTGGCCGGCGTAGAAGGATAGACCAGCATCGGACAACGAGTCCGGGTGATACAATTGCTCGGTATCGGAGACGAGGTTATCATCGAGGTCAAGTTGCTCTTTAGGGACAGACATCGGGCCGGCAGCAGCGGGGGTATAGCCATCCTGGTAATTGTCGGTCGCTACAGTGTTGGAGGTTGTAAAATCTGTATGGTGAACTCGTCAATACCACGTAACAACTCGAGAAGACATTCTCACCGAAATCGTCACGTAGTTTAAGTATTGGCATGACCGCCCCTTGTGACACGGCGACGATGGCGAGCAGGGTGAGGTCATTGGCAGTAATCCGACCCTGCGCCACGTCTCCGACAGCCCAATGAGGATCGCTACACGGAACATCGGCGTGATCCTATCAAGTGAGTGAGCACACTATTTGAGGTTGGTGATAGGAAGCGCTACCGAGATGAACTTGCGGACCTTCCCTTTTACATGCCTGACCAAACGCATGAACGTACACGAGTCCGCCACCCGGCTTTCATCGGCTTTCATCCTGATTTGCGCCTCCCATAGCGGATAACCTGGCCACTATGGCGCAATTGTCGTCAGAGAGCCCAGGAGTACAAACAACAGCACACTTACCTCAATCTTAACAGACACTGTTCTCCTCGCCCTTCCGTCCGCGGTCGTAACTTGCCTATGGGCGTGATACAACTCTTCGTTGCCCTCCCGTGTCACAGGTACACCTAAACCCTCATTGGTGACCACCCAAAGCGGAACAGGATCGATTGCGTCGAGAAGCAGTGCCGCACGGCCTGGCCCCCGACCGACGTACGGTACAGAGACATTCAGGGGTACGATACGCGACAAGTCCGCCGCTTCGACGTCGAGTATATACCATTGTTTGCCACTGTTCGATGGGTACGTATGCGAAAAACGGCCGGGTCCGGACAAGTGATCCGGAGCGGCGCGAAAAGCGATAGCGTTCTCGAAGAGGGGCATCATTGGCCGGCGATCTCCTTCGCGGTAGCAAGACGCGACCGAATCGCGGAAAGCCTCGGACGCGGTGGCATCCATGCTGTTATAGCGCACGGCCACTGCCAGAGTACGCCTGCGCACCTCTCCCAGCTTGAAAAGATGGAGAAGAATCCCATTTGCATGTTCCATCTCAATCATCTCGGAGAGCGTAAGGTCTTGCCCGTCCACCTTCATGTCATCAGTGTGTAAGCCCATGTCGGAGTTGAAAGCAGCTAAATATTCGACATTCAACACGTCTCAGCCAGAAACATTGACCGACTCACTTGAAGGAGTGCCCCAGTTCGATCGCTCAACGGCACTGTAGACGGTTTGATCATCAGGGTCGGGATCCTCCGACTCGCTGCCAGAATGCGATTCGCCATCCAGTTCGACCATATAATCAATCATCATTGGTTCCGGGGTCTCAGAGGCTGAGACGGCTTCTGGCCCCAGCTCGTTGAATGTACCTAGCATCAGTTAGTATATCAACATTGTAGCCGAGTTGAGCACTGATGTCTCACCGATCACAACCCCATCCTCGACGCTGCATCGTATAATACTCGGATCGCTAGATGGACTGGATGCATGCTGCTCTTGCATGTACTTATGATACGCCCTAAAATCGTCGTCGTGCACGATAGCCATCTCAGCATCTGAGTTCTAGAATGGAAGTGTTCAGCAGGCAAGGGACTAAGGTAAATGGTGCAAGGTAAAGGGCACCTCAAGGATGAAGTCAAGAACAGGGACTAGAAAGTCTTGTCG
The DNA here is from genome assembly GCA_001632445.1 of Peniophora sp. CONT. Classification (NCBI taxonomy): domain Eukaryota; kingdom Fungi; phylum Basidiomycota; class Agaricomycetes; order Russulales; family Peniophoraceae; genus Peniophora; species Peniophora sp. CONT. The sequence goes on along the minus strand of KV424769.1, from coordinate 12,011 downwards.
CTGCGTGAAAAGGATAAGAGTGAGAGTATAGGATACATTGCAATATTGACTCACACGCTGTATATCACCCACACTCTCCACGCTTAGGGGCCTGGAGCTTGAATCGTCATCATCCGAACTAGGTGGCCCATTGCTCATGCCCTTGGGGTCAGCGCTCCCTACGACCTTCAACCCTTTGAGAAATCTCCGCCTCTTCCCCCGTAACGCGCGAACAAATATAACTTGATTCACTCGTTGTCGGTCTGAAGGAGCTGTGCCATCGCGTCAATGGCCGCAAGCTGTGCGCTAACAAGAACTCACCCGGACTCTGCCCAGCCTCAGGACTAGATTGCGAGCCAGCTACAGTCTCCATGTCCTCAGGATTGGGGCCCGAATCCCTTGTAAGGGAATGCGTGTGATGGAAATTCATGCTGGCCGATAGGGCGATATCGACAGGGACGATGGAAGGTATATCGACACTAAACTCGCCTTGAAGCTGGCTCTCGCTGAAACAGAGGTTTGACCAGGCCTCCGTCGCATCGAGTCCAGTAATCAGCATCAGGTCCTCGGGGAGAACACCGAGCTCGCGCGATTCGAGGAGTTTACACCAGCTGTCAAAGTGCTGGATCATGTATCGCTGGAACGACGGGCGGTTGGGGCTCTGCCGAGTCATCACGCGTCCAGATGTCAGGAGCACAGCGCCCTGCTCGTGACGGGTGGAGAAGGAGAGACGCGCTCCGCCTACCGAGCTGAGGTCCGATGGTAAGATCAGAGAGCGCGACATATAGCAAGACACGTACGTTGCAGATACCCCAGCTTCCACCTTCAACATCTTGACTCCCTTCGAGAAGAACGGACCCGGACGGTAGAAATGAGGCTTGACCTCAATCTCCATGGGCTCAGAGTGGAAGACGTTGTTTGATCGAGCTATTCTCAGTACTTCAAAATCGTGCGGGAAGACGCAGTCCGCATCTTGTTGTTCTCGTGGCCGCAAGCAGTTGAAAAGGCGGATCAGCCGCCCTTCGAGGTCGTACACGACATCTCCCACGTCAATAGCCGGACGGAGTCCACTGCCATCCCGAAGCGGATCGCGACGCGGGTTAAGAACGGCGTGCCCTTTCGAGAGTATGGACAGCTCATTGGGATAAACGTCCCAAGGAGCCATGGCGAGACGAGTGTCTGGGTGTCGCAAGTGTGTGAGGCGCCGAGGAAACCGCAGTGTGAAGACTCGCCGCGAGCTTGAAAGGCCATGGTGTTATACCTCACGCCCGGTTTTCGTGGGTACCGAAGACCAGGAAGTGCACAGCCATATAGCTCACATGCCCGCGCAAGGTTTGATTCTTCGTATGAGCGTCTGCGCGAAGGCGCCATCATATATGCGCCCGATGTCAAAGCATGTCGAATCCAAGGACGTCTTAGGCTGAGCTTAGCGCGCTCGAAGGCGTGAACCGTATACCTGCACAGCACACGAGGCAGTGCACATATCACCCCAGAGAACGAGGGTCTCAGTAGAGGAGAAAGTTCCCTCGCCCACTCGGGAGCTGACGACGAATACTCTTGAGAGGGCTCTACTAGTGGGTCAAAGCATAGTCTGCCCTTTTGGAAACAGACGGAATTAGATACGGGACGGCACCGACAAGATAGACCATGGCTCTATACGTCCTCGGTAGGGCGTAAGCCTGTGCACGTAAAGTTGGCCTCATGTTGAGGTCGCAACACGGAGCTCCTTTGCTTCTTTCGCCGTCTCGAGCCCCCTTAACACCTACATCACCATGCTGTCCTTCCATGAGAGAGCGGGTAGGGCAGTGGTAGAGATGACCACTTCAGAACTGTATGTTGTTGAAAGATGGAAAGGGAACTTCTTCGAGATTGTCGTGGTGCGGAAACAAATGTCGCCGCCTCCAATTCAGGAGTCAGGACGCGGTTGGTCACAGTAAACGACGCGTGACGTAACGAGCAAACGCTCGACGGCCCCGTTTTCGCTCTCACTATCGGCGCTGTCGTCTTTGGGGGACACCGTTTCAGCACAACACACTTAGTCTACAACTGACCTATGAGTCCGCGAGAGGCTAATACCAGCTATTCGGCTCCGACTCTTCAGTGCGCCTCGCAACATACTTCGTGCGCCTCGTGATACACAATGCTTCGAAACGCGCTCGCGCACCCGGAACGACTATCTGAGTCGATAGTGCCCTGGAATTCTGGACATGCGACTCGTACGCATAGGCGGCTGTGATACACTGGGATTACGAGGGGCGGAGTGTGATCATACAGAGGGTAGCCGGAAGGTGCGAGCCTTCGCCAGTGCTTACTCGCTTCACTGATCCGATGCGTTCTTCCAGATACAACAAACCTTACACTTCCCGTCCCTTGTCCAATCTCCGAGGCACTCCATTCACGACGAGCGTGCACCGCCACATTTATCTTAAATCTAAGGACTTCCTCCTATGCATTCCCGTCCCCGATATCTCAAAGCAAGCACCGAGCCTCAAAGCTCAAAGACTACATGGCTGAGAAACGCTGATCATGAGAGAACACACTTCTGGTGTACCACTTCCCATGCTCCGGCGAAGGATGTCAGGAGCGTTGTCATTACTCTGACTCACAGGACTTGTGGGATACCCACATCGCCGACGTTGCACGCCTATCTATGCCGCATCATGCATCAGGCGCCGGCCAGCCTCAGACGTGCAACATGTAAAGATTGACTGATCGTCGCACCTACTTCATCCGAGCTGTGCGGGCGTAGAGGATAAGTGCACTGTCTCAGGCAATGCAGTCATTCGCCCTAGTGCTCTATCGTGATAACTTGGACTATGGCATCTCGCTGTGGTGGTTCTGCTAATTCTGCAAAGCAGACTCGCCGCTCAATGTCACTGCGAGTTCCTCTGGCGTTTGTTGTTTACTTGCTATATACTGAACGATCTGCGCAGATCCAAACCACCACTGAGTTGGTCGGCTGATGCGAGCTTAAGCCCCACCTAGTTCATGAGTCGTATGAGATCAGTGGCCGTGCAGGCTGGGAAGCGACTTAGTATCGGAACTCTCTTTTTGATGCGCATTCAGTCCCACGACCGCCGAGTAGCTCCCTTAGCGGCCCTCGCTTTGAGCTGCACAGCCCGCAATATATGGCCAAAGCGGCGGCTTGCGCCGGGCGTTGAGTAAACGGGCGTGTCATCTCGGCACGTCTTCTATGTACAAGCACCTAGAACAATGCTATAAAGGTTCCTACAGGGTGCTTATGTCGGTTGCTCGCTAGCAGCCTCCATCATGTCTTCGAATGCCTGCGACTCACGACTCGATACTGCGCTTGCCCTTACTAAGAGGATCGCCAATGAGCAAGCATTTCCTCTCCTCCTCGAAACTATCTTAACCAGTAAGCTCTCCGCTACGTAGACCATGATAAAGTATGACAGCTGATCAAGTGTGTCAGCCATCTTCACCGTGCTTCTGGTATCGTTCGTATCTCGGCGATGGTCCTCCAAGTCGAGATCGTCAAGATGGACGCTGTATCTTGCAGTGTTCATGTACACATTGACTGTGCTCATATGGGCCTTGGACGTCCGTGTCCTGAGCGAGAATATGTATCAGGCCATGGCTTGGGAGCTCTCACCAACTAAGGATCGGGCCGAGGAGGAATCTGTGCTTCGGGTCCTGAACAGGGTGCAGATGGCACAAAATTGTGTAACGCAGACAATAGTGGGTATATTTCATTACACCGCATGCACGATCTTTCTCTAATCACTGCATGTATTTGACAGTATATCATGACCGATGTGATAACCCTGTGGAGAGTGTATATCGTCTTCCAAAAGCCGAGATGGTTCTTAGGCGTTCTTGTATTCACAGGGTTGATCGAGACAGGCGCGTATGCGAAGTCCGCTATCTCGCTGCTTCTACTGAAGGCATAGTGCGTCATAGGTATATCTGTCGGTGTGATCTACCTTGCAGCCACGACGTCAAATGTCAGCCCAAGCCATATGTTGCTCGTATACAGAGCTTTGTACCTGACCGTGTCGGCATCAACCACCACATGCCAAGTGTTTTGCTCATCGATGATTGGGTATAAGGCCTGGTGAGTAGGCTTCCCTCGACCATCTCGTAGACTATCGCTCATACAGTGCTTCTACAGGTCTCATTGGCAGGAGATAAGCGAGTTCATCAATTTCTCGGCGTCCCCACGTCTTGTTCGAACACTGGTCCTTATCTTCGAGCTAGGACTGGTGTACTCCGCTCTTTGGGTTTGTTGTCGTGTCATGGCATGCATACACAGCTTCGCTGACCCTTTTGGCACGACAGATTTGGTTTACCCTTATCTGGGCGTATAACACTGCATGGGATGAAACCGCCTTCTACTGGTCAGGGTACTACATGATAACGTTATCAGTAAGCCTGTTATCCCTCCTCACCTGACGATGTACTGATCTGGGACGCGCCAGGCCATGTATCCAACGCTCGTGATCATGCTTGTCGCTGCTCATGGGTCAATTGTCGAGCGTAGCTTCCAGCTACCGTCTCGCGCCAGCGCTCTGGACATCAACGTTCCAGTTGTAAGGACGATGCGAGATGAGGGTTTCGCGCCTCTATCGCGTCAAACCTCGCATCGATCGCACTCCGACCCCGGCACCGACTACGACAAAAATGGCGAGGTCAAACATCTCGGTGCGACGACTGGCGGCGAGTTGTTGTTGGAGATGACATTCACTTCGACGTTGGAAGACCGGCCACATAGAGAGTTGATAGTATGAAACCCTCTAATAAGGTACCCTCGAAAAGGTCGTGTTTGGCCCACGGAGGCGCGTCCTGTAACTTCAAGCGGATCGGTTACAGTTATTAATACATGATGATCCTGGCGCTGACTGCACAATGAGGCGTAAGAAGACAAGCTCTTGCTATACATACTAGACTGCGCGTCGTCCGAGTCAGACTGCTTACATTCAAGCCGACGACGTCTCGTTTGCCGCGTCCGACCTCGACTCACGGATTAGACCCTCATCTGTGTCGCCGGGCTGCGTAGCGTTTGATGCGCACTTGTGTCGACTGTGCAACGAATGGCGTGAGAAGAGTACTCCTCGACAAATCAACAAGCATACGCACCTTGATTCGGTTTGCCCGGAATTCGTCTCCGTATCGTCTAGCTCGACAGACTCTGCCTTACGGGCCAGCGCACTTCCCTGAGAACAATCGTCCACCTTGCGACCCGAGGGGATCATGTCCTTTTCGATAAAGCTCGGGTGCGAACTGCAGGTCTTCATTAGCGAACTCGAAGTTCTTTCAACCGTGTTACGAACGAACCCTGTCTCAGCATCGAGCATCACCATATCTTGGGGACGCGCACAGAACTCCATTGAGCCCATTGACGAGTGTGAGTTCCCCGTACGCGCAGCGGGAGTCCATCCAAACCAACCGCAAATGGTGCAAACGATGTACCAGTACGATGCGCGAGCATCATCCGTCAGTCCGAAAAGTCCGAATACGGCGAATGCCAGGATAGGCGAGGTCCAAAACCCGAAGTACTGTAGAGCAAGGGTGGCCGTTCCAGAGGCTTGTAGATCTGCGTAAGAGGTGCTTTGCGGTTCCCAGTTCAAGGTACTGTGTACTGCAGTCCAGCCTGGGTAAAAACCATGACCGTTCTCAGCGCGGAGAGAAGTTGCATCCAATACAATGCCCACGATGCCGATGGGCAATGTAAGAAGCAAGTCGATACTGGCGAGAGCGAGAATACGGAGGTATTTGGTGCGTGTGATTGAACCGTTGCTGCGCAAGAAGCTATTGATGTCCCTGCTTTGACGATAGAATATCCGCACAACTCTCGCTATAGATAGACTGGCATCAGCAACGAGTCCTGAGTAGAGCGTCTGTTTAGGCGACATACGATAGTACACCATTATGGACAGAATGGGGGGTATAATGGCCCAGGACTGGATGATCACAATATAGAAGACTGAGGGATATGCGGCATTGGTGCACCCAAAGCCCTCCAGCACCTGAAACTGAAAGACTTGATCGATGTAATCTTTCAAGAGTGTCAGAACAAGCATGCGCGCCGATCAGATCGGGTTCACATATAGGGCCTCCGATGAGCAACGGAATGAAAAGGCCCAAACTCCATTCAACTAACAAGTTCCAACGCCTCTGTCAGGAGGCATGAGTGAGGCCGGCTGGCGGAGCGATTATGACAGAACCGCACCGCTGATTTATCGGGGAGCTCCACCGATTGAAGACTGGCTATGGTGTATAATCGGCGAGTGATGATGAAGGTTGACATGGGCTTGACAACAGACGTTATCACTTGCAGACGAGATACTGCTGAGTATGAGCATTTGAGCCATCGGATACGGAGAAACGCTCACCAATGTCGCAATAAACATAGAACTTGATGTCGGCGTTGTCAGACCAGAGTATGGTGTCAATGGCGCCAGTGAGGGTTTCGACGAAGAGCCAGAAGCACAGGAACGTGACGCCCAAGTTCCAGTTATGGCGGACGAAGCTGGTGAGAAGTACGAGGAGAACGCCAGTCGATGCCAGGATGCACGTTAGAGGGTACAGCGGGTACGTGGGGTCTACTGCAACCATGTTCACTGGAATGGGGTTCGCAACGTCCGACGAGCTTTATGTACAGTTTCATCGCGGCCTTCTCGCTAGTGTAAATGCCCTATACAAAATGCACCGTGCGGCACAGTACACTGTGCACCAAGTCTTCCAACATACAAAGCAATGGAAGCATCATACGTTCGTACAAGCACATGTTTCATCAGTGTTATGATCTGTATGCACGCATATGAGCCATGAGATTCAACGGAGAGGTCATAGTAAACATGAAAGAGAGCGGAGTCTGCGGTCGCCTGGATGCCGCGCGCTATCGCAGCACCTCATAGGACATCATACAGTATTTGTCACCCGAATACGTAGCGCACGTTCCAGAATAATACCTTCGTTGTTGGCATCATGCCCCGATATCATTTGTACATGCAGCGCCAGCATATGGCCGTATACAACGGAATGTATGCAAGCGAAAGAGGCAACCGATGCTGGAATTTCGAAGGACAACACCGACTCATGTGCACATATACAGGGCTTCCACACGCCCGTTCAGCGGGGATTCTCGATTCGGCAATTATATGGACATGCTGCATCCCTCATAGAGTATCCCATATCCAACGGCACTCCGATGGGAGGGGGAATGGGTAGGCGCGCGCACGGGCGTATCATGCCGACGGGAGTCACGGTGCTCATCTGGCGGCGACGGCAGTTGCGTTCTGCCCTGGCGAAAAGTCCCTTGGCTATCGGCGCAACATCAGCAATTTTGCCTGAGATCCCGCACAATAGACTTTGTGATGAGGGCTGGGTAGAGGCGCTGGATGCTGGTGGAAAGAAGGTGGTGGTTTGAGACGGAGATGTTGCGCCTGACGGGCCGCGCGCATCCGGGTCCCGACGGGCCAATTGCTGCGCGTTTCCAAGTTCCCAGGGCTAACTGTGCGACTGTACTTAGTGAGCAAAAGCACATCTGCTTCATACCTACAGCACTTGCACAGATCAAGATGTGTTTGCTATCTATCACAAAGGCTGAACCCGCGATCGGTAGGTGCTAAGCGAGACGTATTAACTAGCCTCCGAATCGGCGCTGCCATTGCGCTCTTCCTGAGTACAGTAGCACAGCCAGCTCGCCTGCGGCATCTCCGACTCGGCCTTCTCAATAGCCATCTGACTTATCTTCTCAACCTTCTCTCAAACGTGACGCCGCCTTGCAGCAGCGTAGCGTGCACTCTTACACAAGGAGTATCAACACGGAGGAAAAGAGGACATCTGCCCATTCAGAGACGGAAAACACGCCATCTGCTCTTGCTCACAGAACCGCACATTGCTCAGGATCTGACGACACCTTGTCAGGCGCGTCTACCCTCGCCTCGCCTATTCCTCCGCTTGTGGTCGTGCCCTCGCGTTGTGCTTCTATGCCGTTGTGCGCTAGATCAGTACCGACTAAACTTGGGTACGATCTGTGCATCTTTATCAGACAAAGAGTCGTAGTCGATGCATGAACGCACCTTATTATCGCCTGGAACGACAACGTCGCCCGGGGCTGCACGGCAAAATCGATGGTACCAGACGTAGAACGGGCATCCTGTTCGCGTGTAGTGAGGTCCCATCCGAGCCGACTACAGACGGCGCAGATGATACACCAGTACGATGCACGAGCTTCAGCCGTCAAGCCGAAGAGCCCGAATATAGTGAAAGCGAGTGCAGGTGACGCCCAGTAAGCGAAGTAGTATTCAGCAAGAGTGGAAGGCCCAAACGCCTTCAACTCCGCGTAGGTGTAGACGATAGGGGTCCAATCACCGTGCACGACGTCCCAGCCTGGATAGAAGGAGAAGCCACCCTGAGCCAAGTTCGAAGATACGCTCAACGCGATGTTGACGATGCCGACGGGTAATGTGAGCAGGATGTCTATGCTAGCGAGGGCTAAGATGCGGAGATAGTTCGTGCGTGAGACCGAGCCGTTGCTGTGCAGAAAACGGTTGATATCTCTACTTTGCCGGTAGAATATCCGCGCCACCTTCGCTGTTGACAGGTGTCAGTGTTCAATGCTATTTAAACTGGAGTAGTGGTCTCTGACGCACGATAGTAGATGAGAACAGACAGAAGGGGCGGTATGACAGTCCAGGACTGGATAGTCAAGTAGTAGAGTATCGAGCCGTCCAAGCCGTTTGTGCAACCGAAGCCCTCAAGCACCTCAAAGCGAGCAATTTGGTTGATGTAGTCTGCCGATGTCAGCTCGAGGGCGGTGGGGTAGGATACAGCGACAGTCTCACATAGAGGGCCCGCAACGAGCAGAGGGATGAATAGCCCTAACGTCCATTCTACAGCGATGTTTCGACGTCTATGTCAGGCCATCATGAGTACACAGTATGGGCCTGAACTTGAACAACGTACTGCTGCTTTGTCCGGAAGATCCACGGACTGAAGGCTGACTATCAAGTGAAGTCGGCGAGTGATTATGAGAGTTGCCATGGGCTTGACGACAAAGGTGATGTACTGTATGCGAGACACTGACAACCGTGACCGTCAGTGAGCATCCGACCTCGGATAGTGCAATGGCGGATGTACTTACCAATATCGCAGTAGATCCAAAGCTTGACATCGGCATTATCAGACCAGATAATGAAGTTGGTCCCGTCCGTTACGTGCTCGACGAAGAGCCAGAAGCACAGAAAGGTGACACCGAGGTTCCAGCTTTGACGCACGATGTTGGTCAACATTACCAGAAGCAACATCAGTGCAGATACAAAGGTCGCCATAGGGAGCAATGGGTAGCTGGGATCGACTGCGCCGTTCATCTTGGTAAGGGATGCTGGGGTTTCGCCAGATAGAAGTTGCTCCTTATGACTCTGGATGCATATCGCGAAGAAGGACTTTGTCTGCCAGTTTCAGGATTCAAAGAGTCCATGTACGCCGATAATCACGGACAGTGTCACTGTCAGGTGGCACACAACGCTAGAATAAACCTGTACACAGAATCTGCAATCTGGCACAATCGTGAGATAACTTGAGACCAGTAGGAACCCCATCAGGACGGACAATATCCTTGGATGGCTCACAGTTCGCCGCTGCGATGACTCGTGCCAATACAGTCGCATATCCGCGACGTGATTCCGAACGGCGGGAGAAGATCATATGTACAGCCATATTCAAAGTTGAAAGCGGGCGGTGCGTCTGAAGGGGCATCGGTGGGACCTTCCAGAGCACATTGGGCAGTCCAATGGCCAGAATTGGACAAGGCGCGAGATAGTGCGAAAGCTACATCCCGACGCGCAGATCTTGAGTGACTTAGCGGCGCCAGCTAAGGCATTTTCACTTTGAATGCCGAGAGCCGTATCACTAGAACGTATCGACATTGACAGCGAGTGGACGCAGGGACGGTGTTTCAGGATGATAGGCCAGCCATGGGTGGTCTCGCCAAGTATTATTGACACCGCTTATGGCGTTTCGACGGCGACCAGCAAGTAGGTATGCATCCAGACAGACGATGGGGAGCGCGCTTCAAGACAGTTCACGATGAGGATGATGGGGGTCGGGCGCAAGTCGCACTCTTATTTAGCCATTGCAACTGGCAACTTGAGCAGCTTTCGGGTTTGCGCTCCGATATCCCCGCCCGGGCCGAGTCGGACCGATCCCCCCTTCCCACTTTTCGAGGAACAGCAAACCTCAGCAAACGCATATACCGGCCTATCAAAGTGTAGGCATCAGTTTGGACGCGGGCTCGCAAGCTCAACGGGCGTCTCTTCGGTATAGAAAAGTGCCAGGCGTAACGATATATACAACATGATATATACATTTTGAGAGCGCCGGAGCTATGCAAGATGTGTAAAAGAAAGATATGTACATGAATAAAATGCAGGTGACATGAACAGAGGGCCAGTGCGAGAGCAGAGCGTATGCGACAACGTGATGTATATGAGTGGGGCTCCCGAAGACCGATGATGAGTATGAACAATATGGACAAACTAAAGGTAAGCCTCAGGCTGACCGTACCTATGATTCAAGCAGCATACAATGCCGAGTTTTCCTGCGAGACTACGCTCTGCGCGCCTCGCTGACCTCCTTCAACAGCGCAGCCAGCTCGCCAGCAACGATCCTGACTCCTTCCTCAACAGCCGCTCGGTCCCTCTCCACGACTCTCTCCAGTACCCGTCCCATCTTATCAGGATGCCACCGTCTCAGCGCAGCATGTACCCTCGCGCGTTCACTCATACCAGCGGAGTGTACAGGCGCCAGCAAGAATTCCCGTAATGCATCACGCGTAAGACCAGTTACGACGGGCGGGGCACCAGGCGCTTGAGGCGGCGCGCGCGAAGGCGGAGTAAGAACCGGCCAGAGAATAGTGCGAAACTTCAATCGTGGAGGCGGGGATGCACCCTGTGCATCGTACGCCACCCACGTATCCTTAACGAGCCGCAAGCGTTCGCGCCGTTCCTGCTCTGCACGCGCAGCGCGTTCCATAGCCTTCTCTCGTTCGCGCTCAGCTCTCCGTGCAGCCCGTGCATGTTCCTCCGCCTTTAACCTAGCGCGTTCTTCGGCTTCGCGAAGACGCGCTTCGGCTGCATGACGCCGTGCATCGCGCTCCTGCGCGCGTTGTTCGTGTGCTCGTGAACGCTGCGAGGCAGCGTGTAGACGTTCCTCTGCCGCGCGCCGGCGCGCGTCGCGTTCGTGGTCATAAGAGTCTGGACGATGCGCGAATTGTGGCCTTTGACTCTGAGCATGGTTGTGGGCGTGGACATGAGGTACAGACTGGGTCTGATGCCCGTAAGTCGTAAAGCCGTGCGGCTGTGGGTGGGCGTGCGCGGGTTGTTGCGGATACGCAGAGGCATTGGACGTGGTGTACGTGAATGACGGGGAGCGCGAGTGGCCCCGTCGCGAGCCGGGATTGATCTGTATGCTCGTACGACCCTGGCCAGTCTGGACGTGTACGCCTTTCGCATTACCCTGCACACCATGCGGACCGACGCTTATGCGCTGGCCGCCAATCTCAACGCTGATTGAGAACCTATGCAACGTATTGTCAGTTCGAGAGATCTTCGTTTCATAGAACTGAAAGGCAAGTCGGGAGACGTAAGAGACGGACGTACGACAAGGTCATGGTCCCGGAACAAGCCTCGAGCGGGGAATGCGGGGGCGGTACCGCAACAGAACATGAGCAGCTTCATTTGCGACATCCGGATCTGCGTTCCGTGATCGCCGGTGCGCCTCGTGTGATCGCAGATCCCCGCCTCCCGCCCACCACTTCCCGTCGTCGCTGTGCGCGACAGCGACTACGGATGACCGCTCCTGGGCTCGAATATAGGTGCACATGTACATATATTTGAAGAGCGCCAGACGCACTCATGCAGATGACGTCATCTGCGAAGACCCTTGCTCGCGGGGCGCGTCCTGAAATATTTTGAGATTTTTCTGACATTTAAATGGTCCGAGTAGTCATATTGTGGCATGTTGGTGCTATGATACTACTTAGAGGTGCTGGGTGAGCTGTGGATGAG